>JAVRFV010000427.1:30000-51776 GCA_032716605.1 Paralithodes platypus
TAACAACACATTTCGACACACAATCTTCGTAATAACTGATTAATGAAGATGGAGACATGGCAATTTACCCTCAGCTGAACACAAAAAAGACTATAATATTTATATGTTTACAATTATTGATGTATTACTGTTTGTTTTATTAATGTTTTATAATCAGTCCATTTTCTCTCTTCTTATAATTATTACTTAATATTTGTTATGATAATTATATAATAGGTATTATTGATATCATCAGCAGTAGTAGTAGTAGTAGTAGTAATTGTTGATTTTATTTCAGTATTACTATTTTAGTAGTAATAGGCATCGTATTGGGGATTGTAGTATTTTATTATTATTTTAATTATAATATTATTATTTTTGTTTTGTTTTAAGATGAAGGTCTTTTCCCATAAGACCATATTTCTAGTCAAGATAAAAAGGTAGCACAAGTTTAGGTAATTGCGGCGTTGTGTGGGTGTGTGAACTTTTAATTAATGGGAAGTCAAATTAATGGAGGGACAAATGATGGAACTTCGGGAATTAAAACTTAGGGATGACCTCGAGCCAAACCCCCCCCTTTTTTGGAAATTTATAATAGCCGTTGTTTTGCTATGAAGGGGGGGGGGGGGGTAGGGTTTGTATAATAGTGAATTAATTAATAGATGTAATATTTGTCTACTTTCCTCCCTAGATCTCCATCAAGCTTAATAGATTATCCTCAAGATCCCCCTTCAAGATAAATTTATAAATTTTTCAGTAGAAAAATATCCGGGCCAAAGGCCGGTTCTTCCAAAATTATGCGAAAGGTCTTGATATTGATAAAGAAATGGGACGAAAGGTCTTTCCCCAGTGACACCCCGTTATTTCCCTTTTAGCTATTTTCCTCGTTTCTTATTTTCTCTTAACATTTTACTTGTTCATCGTTATTTCCCATTTAGCCATTTTCCCCCTTCCTTATTTTGTCTTAAGGCTTTTACTTATTTCCCGTTCATTTCTTCATTCCATAATTACTCTTTAACATTTTACTTATTCCCCGTTATATATATATATATATATATATCCATTTTGGCTATTTTCCTCCTTCCGTAATTTCTCTGTAATATTTTACTTTTTCCCCGTTATTTCTCTTTTTCGTTATTTTCATTTTTCGTCATTTCCCCCCCGTTCCTTATTTTCCTTGGGCCTATCCCCCGCGTCCCAGCGCACCAGGTGGCAATTACCCTTTGATCAGCTTAGCCCTCCCCCCCCCCCCCCCCCCCCCCCCCCCCCCCCCCCCCCCCCCCCCATCCTCTCTCTCCCTTACTTACTGGTTATTATTCAACTTTACTCTTATTTTCTTCTATCTCTTATTATCCAGCTTTACTTTTATTTCTTCCATCTCACTCTTATTTTCTTCTATCTCTTTATTATCCAGCTTTACTTTTATTTCTTCCATCTCACTCTTATTTTCTTCTATCTCTTATTATCCAGCTTTACTTTTATTTCTTCCATCTCACTCTTATTTTCTTCTATCTCTTATTATCCAGCTTTACTTTTATTTCTTCCATCTCACTCTTATTTTCTTCTATCTCTTATTATCCAGCTTTACTTTTATTTCTTCCATCTCACTCTTATCTCTTATTATCCAGCTTTACTTTTATTTCTTCCATCTCACTCTTATTTTCTTCTATCTCTTATTATCCAGCTTTACTTTTATTTCTTCCATCTCACTCTTATCTCTTATTATCCAGCTTTACTTTTATTTCTTCCATCTCACTCTTATTTTCTTCTATCTCTTATTATCCAGCTTTACTTTTATTTCTTCCATCTCACTCTTATTTTCTTCTATCTCTTATTATCCAGCTTTACTTTTATTTCTTCCATCTCACTCTTATCTCTTATTATCCAGCTTTACTTTTATTTCTTCCATCTCACTCTTATTTTCTTCTATCTCTTATTATCCAGCTTTACTTTTATTTCTTCCATCTCACTCTTATTTTCTTCTATCTCTTATTAGCTTTACTCTTATTTCTTCTATCTCTATCTCTTATTATGAAGCTTTACTCTTGTATCTCTTATTATGAAGTTTTACTCTTATTTTCTTCTATCGTCTTATTAGCTTTACTCTTATTTCTTCTATCTCTATCTCTTATTATGAAGCTTTACTCTTATTTCTTCTATCTCTTATTATCCAGTTTTACTCTTATTTTCTTCTATCGTGTTATTAGCTTTACTCTTATTTCTTCTATATCTATCTCTTATTATGAAGCTTTACTCTTATTTCTTCTATCTCTTATTATCCAGTTTTACTCTTATTTTCTTCTATCGTGTTATTAGCTTTACTCTTATTTCTTCTATCTCTATCTCTTATTATGAAGCTTTACTCTTATTTCTTGTATCTCTTATTATCCAGTTTTACTCTTATTTTCTTCTATCGTCTTATGATATTTAGCTTTACTCTTTACTATTCTATCTTTTATTATGAAATTTACTTTTTGTCTTTTATCTTAATATTCATTAACTCCCTGCCACTCACCGATTCTCTGCAATCTCTCTTCTATCTCTCTTCGCTGCAATGTTGCATCTCTCGCTATTCTACTGCTACTACAATAATCAGTGTTCCTCAGAGCTCTCTCAGTGTATACCACCTCCTCTACGTAGGGTGTGTAGTACCCGTCTTACAATACAATCCCACCGCTACTCTGTACAACTCTCCAACTCAAGAGTGAAATGATACTCCCACTATTTTTTCTATTCAACAGCTGAGCTCTGGAACTCTCCCTGAATCCATCATTCCCTCATCCTATGACGTAAATTGCTTCAAACTCAGTTTGTCCAGACATTTTGGCTCGAACATTTCTTGATTTTGGCTCTCACTCTTTCAACTCTGGAGGAGGCACTCGTCACAGGCAGTTTTGCCTTTTGTCTCACTCATCCACATAGAAAAAATAAAATAAAATAAAACTCGCCCACACAGAACAAAATTAATATAATAAAATAAAACTCTGACTCTATACTGTTTGACACGTTCAAATATGGGAGGGTTTGATGTAGCATAATTAATAAAAAGAAAAACACCATCTGAGGAGGAGCACTAAATTGAAAACGTTTCGCAGATAGCTTCTTCAGGTCACTAACTTAGCATAATAACTTCTCCATATTCTAGGAGTATTCTGTTTTGAATCCGCGTTATGAAGAAATGTGATATTGCCGAGAGAGAGAGACAGGTAGTGTATTTTTAGGTTAGACAATAATAATAATAATACTGTCTTTGAGAGTTGGTAGCCCCCCCCCCCCTCTCTCTCTCCCTCCCCCTCCACTGTCTCATCAGTAGGGGACGGAGAGCCACCTGCTACCCCTCCTCCCTTTCCTCTTTCCTCCCTCTCCCCCCCCCCCCCCTCCCTTTCCTCCTTCCTCTTCCCTCCTCCCCTTTCTCCCTCCTTCCTCTTATTCTTATTGTTCTTCCTCCCTCCTCTCTTTCCCCCCTCCTCCCTCCTTCTCTCTCCTCCCTTCCCTGCTTCCTCCTCCCTTTCCTTCTTTTCCACCTTTTCCTCCTCTTCCCTCTTCCCTTTCCACCTTTTCCCCCTCTTCCCTCTTCCCTTTCCACCTTTTCCTCCCTCTTCCTTCACTGCTACCCTTTAGGTGTTGATTTTTTCCTGGGGAGCGATAGAGAGCCTCTAATTTTAGAAGGAACCGGCGGGACATTTTTCTACCGAAAAATGTACTAATTTATCTTGAAAGGGGGTCTAGGGGGTGGTTTCTAAGCTTGATGGAGGTCTAGCGAGGAGACTGAAAAATAAATTAATAAATAGATAATTATATAGACCAAAACCAAGCACTACCCCCTTAACCCTCTAACTCCCATATACTCTTCCTAAACTGAATAAAATCGTTTAATTATAACCGGAAAACAACATAAATGCGTATTGGATCTTTGAAAGGGTTAAATTTTAATAGACTATAGGCGATAACATGTATCTAACCAAATCAACCCCTCAATCTGTCTTTCCTTCATCCTATGACTTAAACTGCTTCAAGTTCCGTGTGTCCAGACATTTTGACTCTGACGTACCTTGATTTTGGCTCTCTGTCAATTTCAACTGTGGGGGAGACACTTGTTACAGGTAGCTTTGCGTTTTGTCTCCTTCATTCACATAGGAGAAACACACAACACACACACTTAACTTAACTAAACAACTTAATTTATCCATATTTTACGACCAGCCCCGAACTCTCCTCTGACGCGGGGGTGGCCTAGGAAATCTGGTCACGCATTTTTATTTTTATTTTGTTTTTCAACATCGGCAAAGTTTGTTATCTTAGGTTGTGGAGATTTTTCAAAGGATGGAAGAAGGGTTGGAGGCTGGACGGAGAGGGAGAGAGAGGGAGGAGGAAAGAAAACGGGAATTTATATGGTTAACTCCAGAACAAAGTTAAAAGTGGTGATGGGCTGGTCTATCAGAGTGAGAGTTGAGCGTTCTCTGCCATGCTCATAGCTTACTTTGACTGTTCTTTTTAATTTATATTTTCTAGATCTCAAGTTAGTGGCGGTGTCTCTTCCGTGGATTGACCTCTCTACTGCCAACCTAGAGGTTGGCAGACTTGGAGCCACAGCGTCACATATTTCCTTTGCCCTTCAACTTCCCCTTCATAATTGTTGTGGGGTATAGGGCTTTGGTGTCCCGGGCGTTTCCGCAACCTCCTCAGCCCCTCGCCTGGAAGCGGCTTCGGTCACCTAGGCATTTTTAGTGGTTGTTGTTGTTGTTGTTGTTGTTGTTGTTCCCCAAGCTGCCTGGCCGAACAGCCCCAAGGCCCTGAGCAAGGCCAAGGCCATAACCGAGCGCCCCCACAGAACCCTCCCCGCCGACCACAATAAAGCCTGGGTGACCGAAGCCACTCCATGGCAGGGAGCTGAGGAGGGTGCGGAATTGCCCGGGAAACCAAAGCCCCACCCAGGGCCCTGTGTCCCTCAGCAATTATGAAGAGAAAGTTGAGGGGCAAGGGAAAAATGTGCCGCTTTGGCTCCCAATCTGCCAACTTCTAGGTTGGCAGTAGGGAGGTCAATCCACGGAAAAGACGCCGCCACTTGAGATCTAGAAGATATATAAGTAAAAGGAACAGTCAGAGTAAGCTATGGGTATGGCAGAGATCGCTCAGTTCTCACTCGGATAGACCAGCCCATCACCACATGACTAGAACCCAATCCTCTCAGCATCAGCTAGGAAAGGCCCTAGAAAGCCGCCTTTGGCGGGGGGATAGCTCCCCTATTTCAACTCCTTTCGGGGTTGGGCACCCGCCCATTTAGTGGTAAATAGGGAGGGTTCTGTGAGGGCGCTCAGTTATGGCCTTTGCCTTACTCGGGACCTTGGGGCTGTTTGGTCAGACAACCTGGGGAACAACAACAACTGAAATGCTGGGTGTGAAGGGAATTTAACCCTCCCGAAAATCCCCAGGCCCAGTGGCCTGCCTGGCGCGGGTTCGAACCCTGGTTAGGGACCTCAGTAGGTTTTACCAGACTGGCGTGAGTTCGAACCCTGGTCAGGGACCTCGGTAGGTTTTTACCAGACTCGCGCTCTAACTGACTGTACTACCACGGACGTACAATAGGATAGCAACCTTAGTTCTCCTTGAAAGAACCAGGTGATAGTCTCGTGGTGATACACGTGGTGGGTTTATTAGACTTCGCCACCAACGACTATTTTACGCTATCCCAGACATCAACTCGGGTAGTACAGTGGTTGCGGGATTTTTGCGGGCACAGGATATTACAACAACAACAACAACAACGGTAAATGAACGGCACCGGTATTGAAGAGGTTATTCTCCTTGTACGTGATGACTGCCTTGACTTCCTATCCTCCTCTACATCACTCCTCCCATCCTCACTTCCTCACTTGGCGTTTCTCCATCTTTCCTTCTCTTTCTCCCTCCTACCACGCTATTTCCTCTATCATTATTCATCTCTCTGTCTCTATCTCTCTGTATGTAATTATATATATATATATATATATATATATATATATATATAGAGAGAGAGAGAAGGGGGGGGGGGGTAACAAAATATATGATACTGAGTTGTATATGAAAGAGTTAGGGTGTTTTTGTTGATGTTGTTATCCAAGGTGTTGAAGTAATGCCACAACTAATGCTTCTACTTGAGTGGCCCGTCTCACACCTGCCACACACCTTAACTAGTGACCCTAAAGAAAATGGACACGGGGACAACTAGGGATATTGTCGCTTTTATTCTTAAAGGTTTATTTTTCTGGTCCCCCTTCTTCCTCATGTTAACCCAATTACTTCTTCCTCATGTTTATTCCCATTAGTTATTAGATTTTTAGACGTTCGGCCCATTAGTTTAGCAATGTTGTATAATGTTTGTATCCCTCTTAGGCGAACACATAAACAATGTTGAATCTAAGACACATGTTAATTTAAAGTAATTTGCATGCATGGTAGGCTGAAGTAAATACTACGATTGTATAAGAAGATCCTATTTTCAAACTAAGTTTTTAAGTGAGATGGGCTTATTTATTTGCTCATTTATGTGTCTGTTTACTATATATTTAGTTTCCTCCCTAGACCTCCATCAAAAGCAAAGCAGTAAGAAAAACACTCACATATTGGACGATGCTGGACAATATTTCTATCCGAAAACTGTATACAAATAAAAGTCACAAAAACCTAAGATGACCACTAACCTCTACACCTAAAAAGCGACTAGAATAATCCAGCTAATATATCTACCATTTGGGAAGAGTCAGTCAGGGAATAGGTGTGGAAATGTACAGTCCCTTTGGTCAAGCCGTTTTTGAGTTACAGAGGTTAGAGGTTACGATTTCTGCCCAACGTAAAATGAACGGACTATTTTTGTTTTTGTTTTTTTAAGGAACACCCCGTTCTTAACATTAATCCTCCATTACAAACCCCAATGCACTAGAATAAACTAATGAAAGCATATGGTCCTCCCGGGATTCGAACTTGGGACACCACAGCCGGAACATAAGCATCTAAACCATTACACCACCAACACGGAAACTAAGGAGGTAATTGAAAGGTGGATAAGGACCTTCCCTCACCCCCTTAATTTCCTAGCCAGGGCAGTTTGGGGCCAGATTAGCTTATCTCTCTAATCTTAGAACTATCCCCATTCCCTGTCACTTAGGCCATTTCACATAGATCAAGATAGAATGAAACTGGGCTTGTCTAAGTAACTTGGATACGGAATTAGAAGCTAAATGTATGTACGTATGTATATACTCAGGCAAATTCCCATAGCTGGGGGTGGCAGACTCGAGACAGGGCCCGAACAGAAACAAAATTTGAAGTTCCAATTCTTAGGGTCTGGGACCACTTTCGCGTTCCCTCGCCCCTTAGTCTGTCTCGTCTAGTTAGTGCATTTTACAAGGGGAGAAGGATTCCTAGCTTCCTGCCCCATATAGTTCTATAGCTATATGAAGGAGTGTAAACTGGCTACTTGTACACTCGGATACCATAGTCTCTAGCCCACGCATAACAATTCCTGGAACCCCAGTGTTTGTCTGTATGCAATTATAACTCTCTGGATTGATTTTTGGATAGAATTTGCTTTTAAAAAATTGGTATCTTCAGCTTTGTAGTTGATTTATAGAAAAGTATATTCATAGATTGGTTGCCAAAGATATACTTCCATAGTTAGAAATAGGTGAAGTCCACGAATTTGTATTAATTTTGATAAATGTAAATGCATTGCTAGGTTATTAACTGTATTAATGAAAGTACTGTACATTGAGAGAGTCATTTTGGTTATATGTGTCCAGACTGGAAGATAGTGCCTGAGGGTCCTCGTAGCCTGGGGCCAAGAGGGGTTGCTGTTTGTTGTCAAAGAGTGTGCCATGTTATATAGCAAAATATATATGTATATCCTAATAAGCTGAATATAATTACCTGGCGGCTAAAATAAAATAAATAAATAAGTAAAATAAATAAATAAATCTGTATAATATCGCAATCCGCGGGAAAGGGTTAGGGAATTCCATTAGAAAATATTGAGCATTTTAAAGATCTGCAGTAAGATTCAATTAGCGGCGTTAGTAGTATATGGTGATAGGCTGTCACATCAGGGCAAACTCCGCCAGGCCAGTTTAGATAGAGATTATGATTGTGAAAGAAAAAAAACATAAAATAAAACTACGCTGGAGATCAGAAATGTATAAGAATGTGTGGTCCCCCCCCCCCAAAAAAAAAAAAAACCGCTGGATAAAGGACATGTACTGTATAAGAAGTAATGGTTTAGAATGCGAATTGTTAAATAAGTAAACTAGCAGTTGGAAATAGTATAACAATGTATATGTTAACAAAATGACCTACTGCAACAATAACAACACTACCAACAACAACAACAATAATAACAACAACAACAACATATCGATAATCACCACCTATACACAACCACTATCACCACCACCTCAACCACTATCACCACAACAACAACAACAACCTGTACCACCACTATCACCACCACCACCATCACCACCACCACCACTATCACCACCACCACCACCACCACCACCACCACACCACCACCACCAAACCACCACCACCACCACTACACTCCACCACAACAACAACCGCAGCAACAACAACACAACCTGTATCACCATCACTAACACACCACCACCACCATCCCTTAACACCCCACCACCACCACCACTATCACCACCACCACCACCACTATCACCACCACCACCACCACTATCACCACCACTATCACCACCACCACCACCACCACTATCACCACCACCACCACCACCACCACCATCACCATCACTACCACCACCACCACTATCACCACAACAACAACCGCAGCAACAACAAACACAACCTGTATCACCATCACTACCACCACCACCACTATCACCACAAACCGCTCTTTTCCTCCAACAATACTGACACGTGATTTGTCAGCCAGTCAGGAGAGAGAGAGAGAGAGAGAGAGAGAGAGAGAGAGAGAGAGAAGGGGAGAATAATAAGAAGAAGAAGAAGAAGAAACTAATATAAGTAATGAGAGAGAGAGAGAGATAGAGATGTCTGTTCCTCCTAAATGGCACGAAAGGGATTATTGACAAAAAAAAAGGGCATAAAGTCTGAAAATCGCCAAACTAATGGGCCGAACGTCTTAAAATATGAAAACTAATGGGGGTAAGCATGAGGGAGAAGGGGGACCAGAATAACCAACCAAAAAACTATAATCTGGGAAAAAGGCAACTAAAGAAATTTAGTCTACTGTTAAAAAAATATAAACAAAATTAGACATAAGCATACGAGTGGATGGGTTTCGTGGTCGGCAACCCATCTAGGGGAGACAACCTTATAAAAAATCCGGGTGGATAGGACTCGTCAGCCTTGATCAGCAACCCGTCTAGGGGATTAAACCTGATACAAATCCGTACTGCTTACCTAAGTGTAAGGCAGGTTAGTGGATGGACTAGCCGAACACCACTAGCAAAATAGTGCTAACAAGATACATAGAGGGCCTCGGATTCGTACGGATCCTAAATTGAGTGGTCATTCATGTAAGTCCTTCAGTAAACTGGCTCGGGTTGTCCCTCTTACAAGGAATAGGTCCGCTTGGGGGCCTTCTTTGTATGGCCACCCTCATTAAGGGGAGTAAGGCGTCCGGCAATATATAGATAGATAGATAGATAGATAAGACGAATCAGAACAATATTAATACAAAATAAATGTAGAAAAGCTAGGAGAGTGAGTGAGTGTATAAAGAAAGGAAGGACAAAGAGAGTATGAGTGAGTGAGTGAGTAAGTGAGTAAGAAGAGGAATGACGAACCAAAAAAGAGGACTGGAGTGAAGAGAGGAGGGAAAAAACTTGGGAGGGAAAAAACTACGGAAAAGTTATCCAGTTGTGATGATTGAGATGGATGGATGAAAGGCTATCACGATAACACGCTTGGATGGTGGGCTGGTTGGGTGGATGGATGGATGGATGGGTTGGTGGATAGATGAGTGGATGGATGGATGGATGGGTTGGTGGATAGATGGTTAGGTGGGTGGATAAAGAACACTCAATATTGTAATAGCGATAGAAGATTGAAAGAGATGCAAATGACTAAAACTACTCGTTTTAGCTCGTTAATTATGAGAGGTCCTTCTTAGCCTGAATGTAATATCTTGGAGGAAGTTAGAAAATCTTGTAAACACAGTCGACTGTAGAGATACTATTTATGAGACTATTTCAACCAACTATGCATTACATGGGTGAGGATTGGTCCCTGAGGTTTGGCATCCACTACCCAACCTTAGCAGTTTCTGTCTGTCTCTTTTCCTTCTTGGGTCTGGCGAGATCGCCCAATTTGTTGGCACTGCAAGGGGGGCTGCGGACGGTGGGGGCATTGGCCCGGGGGTGCAAGCCCGTGGGATGATGATCCCCTCCTCTGCTGCCCTCTCAGAGACAGATCTCATCTCACTCAGGCCCCCTTAGCGCGACTTCGGTCAACCGTACTCGGGACTGCTCGGCCAGACAGTCTGGGGAAATACAACAACAACAACGACAACAACTATGCATCACAATTCATAATCGTAAATCATGATAATATTTACCTCATAATTCAAACAGACATAATGATCACCAACATTACCAAACCAATTATGAAAATTATCATCACAATTAGTAGAGTCTTATCCATTGTTGGAATTCTTTAGAGCGGTGAGTTTATGAGAGCAATTTACCGAGAACAATAGATTCCACTACAATAAATGAATTCGCCTACTAATTAACAGTTATTATACCGTATTTCCTCGTGTGTATGTAGCAGGCGTATGTGTCTACTTACATATTGCTGATTTATGTATTCAATCTAACCTTTTGTTTTACTTATTTGTGATTTATTTAATCAATCTAACCCTTTTCTGTACCGACGACGTCTTTTTGTTTATATATATGATGTTGGCTACATGGAGACGATTGTATCAAGTTAATGAAGGATATATGGTAGCTGAAAGGATTAATAGAGATAGTCTATAGCATTTTTATCGGTAGACGTCCTTCCTAAGCTGAATAAAATCGTCTAATAGTTGCCAGAATATAATGAAAAGTACGTCACCGGTACTGAAGGGGTTAATTGAGATAGTCTAGCCTTTTTTATCGGTAGACATCCTTCCTAAGCTGAATGAAATCGTCTACTAGTTGCCAGAATATAATGCAAAGAGTGTCACCGGTACTGCATGAGCTAAGAGGATTTCGTGCCTGACCCCCCCCCCCCCCACCACCACCACCACCACTATCGTCACTCCCACCATCGTCACTTCCACCACCATCACCTCCACCCTCACCACCATTACCACCCTCACCACCACCAACACCCTCACCACCCCCACCATTACCCATTAGCCCACATACAAAATCCCCCAGTAAAAAAACTAGAATGGGGCCGACTAATCTATTCCTCCTTCCCTTCATCTTCTCTCTCTCTGTTTACTTTAGGCTCTTTGCTTCACATCATTCGTTATCTTCTTCGCTCTTGGTTTTGCTTCACATTCTCTATCTTATTTTCTCTTTCTTTTTACTTCATATCCTTCGTAATTATCATCATTATTACTGTTTTTATCTTCTCTCTCGGTTTTGCTTCATATTCTTCGTTATCAGCATTATTATTATTGTTCTCTTTGGTTTCGCTTCACATCTTTCGTTATTATCATCATTATTACTGTTCCTATCTTCTCTCTTGGTTTTGCTTCACATCCTTCGTTATTATCATCATTATTACTGTGCCTATCTTCTTCTCTTGTTTGTATTTATATGCTTCGTTATTATTATCATTATTACTGTTTACATCTTCCTTTGTTTTTGCTTCACATCTTTCGTTATTATCATCATTATTCCTGTTCCTATAATCTTCTCTCTTGCTATTGCTTGACATCCTTCTTTATTATCATCATTATTACTTCTTCTCTCCCCTCTCCTTCTCCTCCTCAGCCCCCACCTCCCTCCCCTCCTTACCTCTCTGCTCCTCCTCCTCAGCCCCTTCCTTTTCCTCCTCCTCCTCCTCCTTCCCTCTTCTTTCCCACCGTCTTCTTCCCCCACCACCACCGAAAAAAAAAGGTTGAGCAAAAAGAGAAAATCCGCACCTTACAAAAGCAAGACTGCGAAGGAGACAAAAGGCGACAAATTGGACCGAGGGGATTTGGTTTAGTTGCTGCTAGAATACTGCTAGTCCCCCCTATAATTGTGACTTGATTGTGTGGATAATTGGTGTGATGGTATAGAAAACAGTTTGGTGAAGTATTGGCAGCTCGTCTATAATTGTTAAGGGGACGGTCGATATTTTAGGATTTTGGGGGTCTACTTGTGTATATATATATATTAATTTATATTTTACTTTCCTCCCTAGACCTCCATCAAACTTTAAAAAAAAACATCCATTAGATCCCCCTACGAGACGAAACGTCTAAATATTGACAAAGAAATGGGGCGTAAAGTCTTAAAGGTGGGGGCTCATGGGTTGAGATAAACATGGAATGATAATCGCCAAGCTGTACATAATTATCTTGCAAAATGCAATGGCACTGAAATAATTATTAACAATGGTATAGAGGATTTTGTGGATCGTCTATACCGGGCCTGTGACGTCACAAGAGTGTAAGTCCACCATCCAGTCTAGGGTAAGGATACTGGTGTGTCGTCACTATGACGTCACAGGCCCGGTATAGACGATCCGCAAAATCCTTTATACCATTGTTAATAATTATTTCAATGACATTGCATTTTACAAGATAATTACTGTATATGCAGGTTGGCGATTATTTTTCCATGTTTGCCTCTACCCATGAGCCCCCACCTTTAATATCGCCAAACTAATGGTCTTAAAATCTAAACCAATGTGGCTAAACACGAGGAAGAAGGGGGACCAGAAAAACGGCCCAACTCTCCTTAAGATTACATAAACCCTGTATAGTATATGCTGTGGATGTCTCTTGTATAATAAACTGTATTCTGTGTTGGTATATTGATAAGTCACTCCCCTCTCTCTCTCTCTCTCTCTCTCTCTCTCTCTCTCTCTCTCTCTCTCTCTCTCTCTCTCTCTCTCTCTCTCTCTCTCTCTCTCTCTCTCTCTCTCTCTCTCTCTCTCTCTCTCTCTCTCTCTCTCTCTCTCTCTCTCTCTCTCTCTCTCTCTCTCTCTCTCTCTCGCTCTCTAGCTCTCTCTCTCTCTCTCTCATATTGTGTTCTTGCTCTAATAATATAGGCACTTTAATAATGATGATAAATAACAATGGAGGTGGTGGTTGCACTCTCTCTACGATCAGCAGAATGGAGAGAGAGAGATTTACATAGATACACTGACCACACAGACCTTATGATTCCAGCGAGGTGGTCAGGACTTAATCCTAGTAGAGATACCAACCCTAAGAGAAAGTGGAAGGAAAGGATAGCAAAGATGAAGCGAGAGAGAGAGAGAATATGCATGGCGCGATGGATGGGAGTAGCGATGCAAAATGAAATATACCCTTTCGGAATGTAGACAAAAATCCATCACGCGATCATTTGAATAAAGGCTTTTGATATTTGAGAGAGAGAGAGAGAGAGAGAGAGAGAGAGAGAATGCAAAGGAGAATTATGTACGTAGTCTACCGTAATGTTAATCTAGTAGATACGACATATGTTCATAATAAATAATGCATGAGATATTGTATTGTTATTAATTTCACCCCTACACCAATCACCTCCCAAAGACATTAATGAAAGCATGCATGTGATCCACCGGGATTCGAACCTGGGTTACTGTATAGAGATTATAAAACTCTAACCATTAGGCTACACCAACAAGGCAGTATGACAGGATCACCGGTATCATGCTGGGCTTCAAATATTCGCATGGTTTGGTATGCAGATGTCTTACCCCTGACTTGGGACTGTCCTTTAAGTCACGTGACAGACACATTGCATTCCACATTCAAATTATACCTGAGTAACAGTTGCTTGGGACCAGGTTGACAATCCGTATATATTTCCTTGCTAGACCTCCATCAATAATTAATACATAATATAACACCCAGTATATATATATATACTGTATATATCAAGCATGTGTCTACTCATCCATATATCTACCTAACCCTTAACCCTTCCCCTCTTCCCCAAATCCTCCCTCAAAAATACAATAATAATGCAAATAACAAATATAATAATCGCACACTATAGCCCCCCCCCCCCCCCCCCCGTCTCCTGGTACCTGTTAATGAGGGCTAATGAGGGCCAGTTAGAGCAGCCTCGGTAATGAGGGTGGTGTACAGGTGTGCAATATGGTAGGGGGGGGGAGAGAGAGAGAGTCACTATTCACCGCGCGGGACAATGGGTAGGGGGAGGCAAACGTGTATTATTAGAGGGGTGGGGGGAGGAGGGGGAAGACAAAAGTGTATTATTATAGAAGGGGGATGGGGTGGGGATGGGAGGGGGAAGGAGAGGAATGAAATAAGTGTGTTGTTAGAGGGATAAGGGGAGGGGTGTGTGGATAGATCGGTGTGGAGGGGGAGGAGGGGAAGGGGAGGAAAGACAAACAGTGTATTATTAGAAGGGGGTGTTGGGTGTGGATTGATGGGGAGGGAAGGGGGTAAGGTAAAAGTGTATCATTAGAGGGGATGTGTGGGGATAGATCAGTTGGGGGAGGGGAGGGGGGGAGGGGAGTAAGACAAAAGTGTATCATTAAAGGGGGTGTGCGTGGAAAGATCGGTGGGGAGGGGGTAAGACAAAAGTGTATTATTGGAGGAAGGGGGAAGTTGCGTGGATAGATCGGTGCGCAAGTGTTTCCTCGTAATATTTTAAACTTTCTGGCATTGGAATCGGAAACTAGACTGAAGGTAGATTATACAAGGTGGTTGAATTCTGACCACGAGTCGGAGCGGGTGGTGGTGGTAGATGGAATCTGATTTCAAATTAAACCACTACTTTTAAGCTCCTCGGTGGCCTAGTGATTAAGGTGTTGGAGTTCTGCACTACTGGCCTGGGTTCGAGCCCTGGCTGGGTCATATCAAAAATATTTAATAACTGAGATTTTAATGAATGTTGGGTTGAAACAGGGGTGTGTGATGTCCCCATGGTTGTTTAATGTATATATGGATGGAGTCATGAAAGAAATACAAGGAAGAGCAGTGGATGTTGGTGTATCGCTGATAGGGGAGGGAAATGAGTGGAAGCTACCTGTACTGCTGTTTACTGATGATACAGTTCTGATGAGTGATAATGAATGGGAGTTGCAGGGTCTGGTAAATATGTTTGGAACAGCATGCGAAAAACGGAATCTGAAGGTAAATGCGGGGAAGAGCAAGGTTATGATCTTCGAAAGGGGTGAAGCCACAAAGTGTGAGGTGAAGTTGAATGGTCAGGCTATGGAGATTGTCAGTTCATTTAAGTATCTGGGCAGTATGCTGAGTAAAGATGGGAGTATGGATGAAGAAGTGAGGGAGAGGGTGCAACAGGGGAAGAGGGTTGTAGGAACGCTGAAAGCCGTAACAAGAAATAGGGTGGTCAGCATGGAAGTGAAGAAGTCCTTGCATGACAGTGTGGTAATCCCAACATTGACTTACGGAAGTGAAGCATGGACGTTGGTGGAGAGACTCAGACCAAGAGTGAGAGGGGTGGAAATGAGTTACTTGAGAAGTGTGTGCGGAGTTACATGGAGGGATAGATAGACGAATGAGGAAGTAAAAGGTAGGTGTGGTGTGGAGGTAGATGTGCTGGAAAGTGTGAAAAGGAACACCTTGAGATGGTTCGGCCATGTGGACCGTATGGGAAGCGAGAGAATGACTAAGAGGGTGTACGAGAGCGAGGAGGAAGGACAGAGAGGGAGAGGTAAACCCGAGAGAGAGGTGGAAGGATGGAGTGAAGAAGTATAGGATGAAGTCCGTGCTGGTTGGGAGGAGGGGCGTCGACTGACTGGGGACAGAGGTGCATGGGGGCGTTTCGTTCGTGGCCACCCCTTCGGGGATCACGGCGTCAGGCAATAGATAGATAGATAGATAGATAGATTTTAATGTTGCCCGACTACAATTGCCCGTAAAAATTGCCGGTGTAACACCGGCCTTAACTAGATATAATTGTGACCGAGCGAATCACATAATGGGCCGGTGGAGTCCAAGCCGTAATGAACACAATGACATTACACCGGGATCGGATAGCGAGGCTCATAACTTAGAGCACATTAGTATCAGGTAATCGGTTATACAGTCAGAATGAGAAGGACATTTTGCCTAGCTGCTGGAGTTTCGAACCAGAATCAGTAGGCATACTGATTCAGGGAAATTTTGGGTAAAGGGCAATTCACAACACTTAACCGAAAACCTTGCGAGCGCTTTTTCCGGCAGTTGCGGTATTCTAAAGTAAAGTTGTATATTATTCGAGTCTCTAAAAATCATATACAGTATGTTCAGTCTAGTTGTCGATTCGAATACGAAAATACCATCTTCTTCTCCTTCTCCTTCTCCTTCTCCTTCTCCTTCTCTCTCTCTCTCTCTCTATATATATATATATATATTATTATTTTTTTATTTTTTTTTCCTCTATATTCCAACTACTCCCTCTCGGGCATAGGCTGATAGCCTTTACACTCAACCGCTGAACATGGTGAGGCCCGTGAGGTCTTGCTCCAGTCTAGGGAGTGAGACATGCGAAGCTTCACGGCTCGAAGCAATTCCATCTCTGAAGCCGCCTCGCCTCTGTGCTTCACAGACTCGGACCCTCACTCTAAGAACGCCACCTATTGAGCAATTAACTCACTAGGCATTGCCCCCCTGTAGCATATTTTTGAATATGGGAATATTCATACAATGCTATTTAATCAGGGAACAATGAGGGTATTTTTTTGGCATTTCGGTGTGCTGTGGTAATGCACTGATACTAGGTACAGCACAAATTCCATCCCAATAATATCTTCCCATTGACATATTGGGATTCGAACCCGGGTCCATTGGATTACCAGTCCAGTAGCAAGACCACTCTGCCACACCTCCCCTAACCTCCCTATATATATATATATATATATATATATATATATATATATATATATAAATATATATATTGTGTGTGTGTGGGGGGGGGGGGTCTTGATTAAATGTGTATTACTAACACTTGAGTTTAGTGGCATACAGATTAATATATCCTAATTGATATTACATTTGAATTGAAATATTTGCTGGAGATCAGTGTAGTTAATACAAAAACAATATACGTATCTTATCTTGATGAAAGGATAGCTATTACAAAACAATATACGTATCTTATCTTGATGAAAGGATAGCTATTACAAAACAATATACGTATCTTATCTTGATGAAAGGATAGCTATTACAAAACAATATACGTATCTTATCTTGATGAAAGGATAGCTATTACAAAACAATATACGTATCTTATCTTGATGAAAGGATAGCTATTACAAAACAATATACGTATCTTATCTTGATGAAAGGATAGCTATTACAAAACAATATACGTATCTTATCTTGATGAAAGGATAGCTATTACAAAACAATATACGTATCTTATCTGATGAAAGGATAGCTATTACAAAACAATATACGTATCTTATCTTGATGAAAGGGATAGCTATTACAAAACAATATACGTATCTTATCTTGATGAAAGGATAGCTATTACCAAAACAATATACGTATCTTATCTTGATGAAAGGATAGCTATTACAAAACAATATACGTATCTTATCTTGATGAAAGGATAGCTATTACAAAACAATATACGTATCTTATCTTGATGAAAGGATAGCTATTACAAAACAATATACGTATCTTATCTTGATGAAAGGATAGCTATTACAAAACAATATACGTATCTTATCTTGATGAAAGGATAGCTATTACAAAACAATATACGTATCTTATCTTGATGAAAGGATAGCTATTACAAAACAATATACGTATCTTATCTTGATGAAAAGGATAGCTATTACAAACAATATACGTATCTTATCTTGATGAAAGGATAGCTATTACAAAACAATATACGTATCTTATCTTGATGAAAGGATAGCTATTACAAAAGGAAAGCTGTTTGTATTTTGGAAAGACCATTAAAACGCATGAAAGATTGAAAACAAAACAGACACACACACACACACACACACACACACACACACACACACACACACACACACACACACACACACACTCACACACAGTGATCGGATTACACCATTCAGTAATATTTGTTATTGCTAGACAGACAAGGGGTTTATATTCCTGTATCAGAAGAGGATCATAACTTTAAGGGGAGAGGTTTTTTATTTATTTTGTATTTGTTTTGTCTAATATTTAATGTATTCCATTATTTCTTAGTTTCCTCGCTATACTTCCATTAAGCTTAGAAAAACACCCTGTAGACCTCCCCTTCAAGATAAATTTGTACATTTTTCGGTAGAAAAAAATTCCCGGCCAAAGGCCGGTTCCTCTTAAAATTTCAGGCTCGCGACACCTAACTGTCACGAAAGGTCTCAAAATTGACAACGAAATGGGGCGGAAGGTGTTAAAGTCGCCACACTAATGGGTCGAACGTCTTATAATCTCAGAACAAGTGAGGCTTAACACAGGGGAGAAAGGGGACCAGAAAACTGGCCCGTCTCCCCTTAAAGATATTTATTCAGTGTATTATTAATGCATGGGAAATGAAACAGTGTATACAGTATATTGAGGTACAGTCGGTCAAATAAGTGATGGCGCGGCACCAAGTATATTTCGATCATTTTTTTTTTTTTTTTTTTTTTTTTTTTTTTTTTTTTTTTTTTTTTTTTTTTTGCTGTTTTTTTTTTTTTTTTTTTTTTTTTTCATTGGTATCAGCTCTATCTAAAGCCGGTATCACACGAGCGCTTTTTCCCTCAACATTTATCCACAACACTGGTCTGGCAGCTTATGAGGTCAACATTTAAAATATTTGGGTCACGTAAATTCACCTATCATCAGACTTGGCTAGGGAATAGGTGTGTAAATGGACAGCTCATTTGCTCTAGCCCTCTTGTAGTTACAGAGGTTAGAGGTTACGATTTCTGCCCCACCTAGAATGAACGGACTATAGCAAATGTTCGTAAGCTCCTGCGATTTTCTTTTAAGTAAATATATTTATTTCGATTGATGTTCAAATCAAATATGCTATAAAGGAATGAATACACAATAATGTATTCATGTATGTATTATTATTATTAAGGGGGTGATTATTGTAAATCCCCCCCCCCTACCCCTCCCAATCACGCTCACACCTACTCCCCCCCTCTATCGAATCACGCCCCCCTCCACGCCCCTCAGTGTTGGCAAGATAAAAGGCTGGCCTCTGACCGGTTATCGTCTGATCTTCACAGAATTTATATTATGAAATTCCTCAAGACTTTCCCTTCCTTGCCTTATACCTACCTACACACACATACACACACACATACGCACACAAACACACACACACGTACAGACACAGACACACACACACACACACACACACACACACACACACACACACACACACACACACACACACACACATACACACACACACACACACTCTCTCTCTCTCTCTCTGTTTCTTAATATATATATATTTTGGCTCGAACGTCCCTTGATTTTGGCCCCGTCACTCTTTCAACTATGGGGGAGACACTGCTATAGGCAGTTCTGCTTTTCGCCTCCCTCAATCACATAGAAAAGAAAAAAAGAAAAAAAATATAAATATATATATATATATATATACACAATATATATTGTTTATTTATTTATTTCGTTATTGTACTTGTATCTCAAACAAAGGATACTTATATCCATTTCCAGGTTGCTAATAACAGCATAGATAGGTATATGTTTGGTATATTATTATAGCAGATAAACTACCTCTTGACTGGAAGCCTTTTGGTCGATTTGTTTTCATTTATTATTTAATTATTTTCCTCCCTAGACCTCCATCAAACTGAACAAAAAACAAAAAAAACATCCATTAGATCCCCCATCTAGATTAATTTGTACAGGGGGCCTAAAAAACAACCCATCTCCTCTTAAAGACACATAGCATAATGCCTTGAAGATGAAAAGGTCGAACAAAGAATTTGGTGAGGGTGTGACGCAAAGGAGCGAATAAAAGAAGAGGTTTTAAATGTGAGAGGCATTACTGGGGAGTGTGAAAGAGGTGATACAAGACGGTGTGTATGTGTGTGTGAGAGAGAGAGAGAGAGAGTGTGTGTGTGTGTGTGAGTGTGAGTGAAAGTTAGATAAATATTGAGTGAAAGAGATTGAGAGAGTGTGAGTGTGTGAGAGTGAATGAGTAAGTGTGTGTAAAGTGTAATGGACAACGGGGTGTCGTGATAGAGGTCTTAGGGGTGACTTTGGACAACAACACTAACCCTTGGCAGCCAGAATCTTACGACCCTCACACCGTTACTGACCACAAACATCACACGCTTTACGACTCTGTGTGTGTGTGTTTACTCTCTGTGCTGTGTATATTGTGTGGTTGTACGAGTATACAGTGTGTGTGTGTGTGTGTGTGTGTATTCAGTGTTCGTGTGTATAGTGTTTGTGGGTGGGTGTGTATACAGTGTGTGTGTGTGTATGGTGTATGTGGGTGTATATGCAGTGTTTCTGTGGGTGGGTGTGTATACAGTGTGTGTGTGTGTGTATGGTGTATGTGGGTGTATATGCAGTGTTTCTGTGGGTGGGTGTGTATACAGTGTGTGTGTGTGTGTGTATGGTGTATATGCAGTGTTTCTGTGGGTGGGTGTGTATACAGTGTGTGTGTGTGTGTGTATGGTGTATATGCAGTGTTTCTGTGGGTGGGTGTGTATACAGTGTGTGTGTGTGTATGGTGTATGTGGGTGTATATGCAGTGTTTCTGTGGGTGGGTGTGTATACAGTGTGTGTGTGTGTATGGTGTATGTGGGTGTATATGCAGTGTTTCTGTGGGTGGGTGTGTATACAGTGTGTGTGTGTATGGTGTATGTGGGTGTATATGCAGTGTTTCTGTGGGTGGGTGTGTATACAGTGTGTGTGTGTGTATGTATGGTGTATGTGGGTGTATATGCAGTGTTTCTGTGGGTGGGTGTGTATACAGTGTGTGTATGTGTTTTATGGGTGTATGTTTGGGGGCGTTATTATCGCAAGTGTTTCTGTGGGTGGGTTTGGCTGTAATACAGTGTGTGTGTGTGTATGGTGTATGTGGGTGTATATGCAGTGTTTCTGTGGGTGGGTGTGTGTATACAGTGTTTGTATGGATGTAAGTGTAAGTCTGTGTGTGCGTGGCTGTGTATATGTATATATACAATGTTTGTGTGTATATGTGTGTATTCAGTTTTGTTTTCTAAGTGGATGAGGGCGCCAAAAGGCAAACTGCCTGCAACGAGTGCCTCCCCCAGAGTTGAAAGAGTGACAGGGCCAAAATCAAGGAATGTTCGAGCCAAAATGTCTAGACACATGGAGTTTGAATCAATTTAAGTTATAAGATGAAGGAAAGATGGATTCAGGGAGAGTTCCAGTATCAGCTGTTGAATATAAGAGAGATTGTGAGTATCGTTTCACTCTTGGGTTGGAGAAGTGTAAAGAGTAGGGGTGGGACTTGGTTGCAAGACGGGTGCTACGTACCCTACGTAGAGGTGGTGGTATACACTGGGAACAAAATCTGTCTTTATTTTTGTTTATCTAATTCTGTTATATAATACTGTATATATAATTCCCTCATCTCAATATTTGTCCACTTCCAACTAATGGGAAATGGTGAATTCCCCGCCTCCCTATGCATCGATAATCCCTACCATAAAACCGTGTTGTATTGGAGTGTCGTGGGTGTACATGG
>JAVRFV010000428.1:0-5000 GCA_032716605.1 Paralithodes platypus
TACATTAATTAATAGACCAAACAAACGGTCTGCCTCCAAGTTGGAACTGCCGAATTTGAACCCATACCAACCTCCCCTCGTCTCTCTCCATCACACAGCCTCTCCCACAGAAGAAAGAAAAGTCGACGAGGATAGATTGAAGCCTAGTGGGGGCCCGCCAAGTAGAATACTTTCCACTGGCGTTGCCAGACGGAGCCCGTAATCATGGGCTTGTAATGCTTGGCTTAGCTAGTTTACAAAAAGCGATGAGATGGAAGAACAGTCCTATTATGTTGTGACCCCGAGGAAAAACTTAACAAAACGAGAGCGAAGTGCGAAACAAGAATTAAATTACAAAAATATACTTTAGATAGATATATAATTACAAAGACAAGCAAAGAGAGAGAGAGAGATTTTGTTTTTTTTTGTTTGTTTGAGACTTTGACTGACGATAGGAGACTGAGACGCGGATGAGAGTGAGGATGATCGTGACGGAGAATTATGGGAGAGGGTAGCGAGCTTTGAAGATTTGGTACAGTCGGACGGAGAGAGAGATGAGAGAGAGCGAGAGATGGGAGAGCAAAAGCCAAAAAATGGGGCGCGACAGGTTTTATATTGCAGATAATGACCATGTCGCATTAAAATGTGAGGGCACCGGGCAATGTGTGGCGGTTGTTCCCATGGAGCGTAGGAGCCCCCCCCTAGATGAGCATGGCGTGGATATAAGGCTTAGGCAGATAGAGAAGAGCCTGACAAGTCGGGAGGAAAGCGAAGAGAGCAGTAGGAGCAGAGGATCAATTCCCTTGTAAATTAAAAAGCTGGCTTGCCCCCATGTCCACATTATGAGATTGCCCGTTGTGGCAGGCAGCACAAGGCGGCTAGCTGGGGAACGAGAGAGGAGATGAGAGAGAGAGAGAGAGAGAGAGAGAGAGAGAGAGAGAGAGAGAGAGAGAGAGAGAAAGAGAGAGTGTGAGAGTGAGAGAGAGTACAAAGGAGTACAAAGGAAATCAAGCAACAACATATCTAGTGACCCTTCTAGGCTGCTTGGTCCTCGTACAAACACTGAGTGATCAATTAGATGTCCAAACAGAGAGCGATAGACGAGATGAGAGAAAGAATAGAGGAGTTGATTGCCATGGAGGGGGGGAAAGAGAGAGAGAGTGAGTGAAAGGGGGGGGGGGGGGCAGTCCGATCATATATTATATAACGTAGTTGTTGTTTCGAAATAGAAAACAAGAATATTACCTCGGAAGGCTCGCTACACACCCAAAGGCTATTAATTTGACAAAATGTATTTTATTTATTTTGGTTTTAAATATGGCCGCAAGCAGAATGAACTAATGGTGTGCTGGAAAAATCATAAAGAAGTTTTTGAAGTATAATAATTATTATACGACACATTCTGAACTTCAGTTATTCGTGTTACTGTTTACATTACTCTACCTTCCTTTAGATGAATGTGCATTTTTGTAGCCTTGAATTTCGCCTTGTTATATATTTTCTAATTCCACGTCTGCGAATCTTAAACAAAACTATTTTTGATAATAAACAATGCAGTAATATCAATTCTGTTAAGGGGGTAGTGCTTGGTTTTTGGTCTATATATTTATTTATTAATATAATTTTGACCCCCTTTCAACGTAAATGTGTACATTTTTCGGCAGAAAAATTACCCGGCCGAAGGCCGGTTCCTTCTAAAATTAGAGGCTCGCTATCGCTCGCCAGGAAAAAATCGACACCTAAATGGCACGAAAGGTTTTAATATTGACAACAATATGAGGCGAAAGGTCTCAAAATCGCCAAACTAACGGAACGAACGTCTGAAAACCTCAAAACTATGATGCTAAACATGAAGGAGAAGGGAGTCCAGAAAAAGCGAGTACTACCCCCTTAAAGCCTTTTAATATTTTGCAGCACAATATTAACCGAGCTTTCAGTCCTGTGTTTGTTTCCGTCAACATTACTCTCAGGTTACGACTTATATATTTCCGTCAACATTACTCTCAGGTTACGACTTATATATTTCCGTCAACATTACTCTCAGGTTACGACTTATATATTTCCGTCAACATTACTCTCAGGTTACGACTTATATATTTCCGTCAACATTACTCTCAGGTTACGACTTATATATTTCCGTCAACATTACTCTCAGGTTACGACTTATATATCCTCAGTAATCATCTGCTTGTATGTCTTTGTTGAGATGAGGAGACCAAAGATGAAAGCCACATTCGAGTTGAGTCTTTGCAATACTTTTGAATAATGATTCTATGATATTTTCATTATACAACTATTTGTTAATGCATCCTAACTCACTACGTACAGCTGCCGCACATTGTTCTGATGTATTTAGATTTAATTTATATATATATATACCGGTATATATATATATATATAGAGAGAGAGAGACAGAGTGTACCACCCTCCATTTCACCCAGCACTTCCCACTCTCCGCCACGTCTTAGTTATGACTTTCTTAAACTTGCTTCATTACAGTTATTTACAGTCCAAGGCCGCACAAGCTTAACCCTTTCAGTATTCGAGGAGGCAATTTTCACTGTATTCAGGTTATCAGTAGGCGACTTTATTCCGCTTAGAAAGTCATTAAGGGACTTCCTAAGTCCCTTAATGACCTTAATGACTCTTCTTAATCATATTTTGGCTATAATATGACGGTTTTACTCAGCTTAGGAAAGACCTATTGCATGCTAAAGAGTCGAGGCCAACTCAATTATGCCTCTGATTTTCATAAACCTTAATCTATCTTCTGATGATACTCAGAATAAACTGTCAACACGCGTGATAATCCTCAATACAACATCAGGCTCGACAACACACATTGCTATGAACGACAACACACATTGCTATGAACGACATATATTATTTATAATGTATTATTAGTTCAAAACTTAGCTACATAGACTTATATTTGATTATGTTTTTCTTAATGAAAACCCATTCTCTTGTCAATACATATCCTAAAGATGAAACTACATGGGGTTAATCTCGATTTGGCAAAAGCTATAGCGAATATTGACTTTGAAGAAACGTCTCTCTCTCTCTCTCTCCAAGCACAGCCCCGACCCAGCCTGTCTGTGCAAAGTCATTACAAAGTTGCCTCATTCATCAACCACGCTAATTACGTAACCCCCCCCCCCATTCCTCACCTAGGAGAGAGAGAGAGAGAGAGAGAGAGAGAGAGAGAGAGAGAGAGAGAGAGAGAGAGAGAGAGAGAGAGAGAGAGAGAGAGAGAGAGAGAGAGAGGTGGATTTTTTTATGATACTGGTGAAAAGAATAATAATTAAAATTATAATAAACTACTGCTGATAATGCTGATGATATTAATGATGATGCTATTTGATAATGAGCTATGATAAAGACAGGATAGTTATGATATAGATGATGACAATGACAAATATATCACGGAAAATAAATAGATTACCTTATGGTTAAAGTAATTACATAATTATACGGTATACTTACCAAACCGAATACAACATGACGTAAGGACAATGAATAATATGTATTACTCCTCATTATATTGTAAACAAATATTGGTATGACAAAGGTAGTTAAAGTGGCCAAAATAATATACCCGTATAAAGATATATTGGTAGTAATAAACCATTTAATATAATTCTAGCAAGTTAATCACTTTTAAGATACCCAATTATCATAATTATACTTATATAGCCTATACTCTTTTCACACGATCGAGTTCATAATACTATATTCGGTTATATAATATATATATATATATATATATATATATATATATATATATATATATATATATATATATATATTATATATTGGGAGAACAAAAACATAACAAAACATCACCTACTAATATTAAAGAAGATAAGACATTGTTTGCTTGAAATTTTGTTTAGAGACGTTTTTTGTAATTCCTTTATTTTCCCTCGATTATACCATCATTTTCCCCCTCTTTTCCTCTTTCTCTCTTCCCGTCAAATGTATCGGGCCTCTTTTATTCCTTCTTCCTATTCCCAACACGACTCGTTTCTCTCCCTGTACCAAGGAAATTAGCCCCACATGTCGCCAAAGAAGCTTATTGAAAAGACACAACGGTTTCTCCAATACTCTTCTTGGCTCTCTCCTTGTCTTCCTTCTTTACTCCTTCCCTGTTATCCTTCTATTTTCTTCATTGTGTCTCTTTTTTTTCTCTTCCTTCTGGTCTCTTTTGTACATCGCTTTTTACTTCCCCTTTCGCTTCTACTTTAATTTACTTCTACTTTCTTCTTCTTTCTTCGTTATGTATCTTTCTACATCCCTTTTTACTTCCCCTTTCTATTCTACTTTAATCTTCTTCTTCTTCTTTCTTCGTTATGTCTCTTTTCTACATCCCTTTTTACTTCCTTTTTCGCTTTTACTTTAATCTCCTTCTACTTTCTTCTTCCTTGTTTTTAGTTGTCTCTTGCCCCTTCCTCCTTCTTTATTTTCCTTTATTTCTCTCTCCCTTCCTTTTATCTCCTACGTTTCCTCATAATCTTCCTTCCCAACATCTTTCTCCTTTACTCTCTTATTCCTTTTCAAGCTTCCTTCCCTACCTACTCCTTTAATTATTCTCTCCATTCCCTCACCCACATGTTTTATCTCTATTCTCTTACATTTCCTTCCCCTTTCATCTTTCCTTCTTCCTATTATTGTTCTCCTCCACTTCCATCCCTCCTCTCATTTCTGTTTCACTTTCATCTCCCCTTTTCCCCTTCTTCCCCTTTCTACCTTCCCATTCATTTATCATTTCCTTCTTCACACCCATCTCTTCTCTCTCCTCTTATTCCCATACATCTCTCAAATTTATCCTTCTTCCTTCACCACCATCTTCCAATTCCTGCTTCCTCTTATTATATGTTATCCCTTCTTTAGCACCCTCCTTCTACCTTCCATTTGCCTTTCCTACACCCCAATCGCTTTCCTTCCTCTTTCCTTCACAAATCCTCTCCAACTTCCTTTGCCCGTTCCTTATCAGCTTCCCGTTCTCCTATATATTCTTT
>JAVRFV010000428.1:10000-45000 GCA_032716605.1 Paralithodes platypus
AATGGAGGGAAAAAAAATAAAAAAATAAATTGATGAAAGAATGACGCTACGAGAACGAAAAGACAAAGAGAAGAACATAATAAAGGAGTGAAGGAAGGTAGAGAAAACAAAATAATAAAGGAGTGAAGGAAGGAAGAGAAAACAAATTATAAGAGTTAATTAGGAAGACAAAGAAGATGATAATAAAAGAGAGAAGGAAGAATGAGAGGAAAATAAAAACGAGTGAAAGAAGTAATGAAAAATAATAAAAGAGTTAAGGAAGAAGGAAGGAAATAATAAGAGAGTTAAGGAAGAAGGAAGAAAATAAAAACGAGTGAAAGAAGTAATAGAAAATAATAAAAGAGTTAAGGAAGAAAGGAAGACAACAATAAGAGTTAAGGAAGAAAGGAAGAAAACCATGAAAGAGTTAAGGAAGAAAGGAAGGAAACAATAAAATAATGAAATAAGAAAGGAAAACAATAAAAGAATGAAGTAAGAAAGGAAGACAACAATAAAAGAGTTAAGGAAAAAAGGAAGAAAATAATAAAAGAGTTAAGGAAGAAAGGAAGACAACAATAAAAGTGAAGGAAGAAGGAAGGAAATAATAAAATAGTTAAGGAAGAAAGGAAGGAAGCAATAAAAGAATGAAGGAAGACAAAGAAGGAACATAATAAAAGAGTGAATGAAAACATAAACAAGTGAAGAAAGGACGGTAGGGAAGTAACACATGAAGGAATAACAAGGAGAGAAGGAAGAAATTAAAACGCGGAGAGAACATTAGCGAACGGACAATGAAAGACTAGAAGGATGAAGTAACGAATAGAGGAAATGGGAAAGGAAACAAGGAGAGCAATAAGTAGGAAGGGAAAAAGGAAAAGGAGAATAGGAAGGAAGGATGAAAATAAAGAAAGGAAAAGAGAAAGAGAATAGGTAGGAAGTAGGAATTAAGGAAGAAAGGCAAAGGGAAAACAAGAGAATGCAAAAGAATGAACTAGGAAGGAAGAAAAGCAAACGAAAACAGAGAAAAGGAAAGAAGGAAGGCAGAGAGGAGAAGGAGAAAGAAGGAAGAGAAGACAAAAATAGGGGCAAAGAGGGTGACAAAATATGGATCGAGAGGAATTAATTTAAGGGGGGTCACCGGCTTTTATTTATCTTTCTCTCCTTTTCTCTCTTTCCCTGGCTTGTATCCATTCGGCCCCATTCAGCCAACTGTTTTAAGATGCTTATCCCCATCCAGGTGTCGATTTCTTCGTGGCGAGTGATAGCGAGCCAGCATTGTATGGAGAAATCCGGCTTCGCCGGAGACATTTTTCTATCGAAAAATATACAAATTTACCTTGCTGTCAAAACAAAAAAATATATATGCTGGCTCGCTACCGCTCGCCAGGAAAATATTGACACCTAGATGAGGGTAAAAGTCTTAAAATAGTAGGCTGAATGGGGCCGAATGGATACAAGCCAAAGAGAGAGGGAGATAAAAAGAAAACAAGCGAGGTGGGCTCCCTTAATGAAAGAGCACACACGATCTACGAGGAAGGGGAGAGCAAAAATAGCGAAGAAGGAGACAGGATAAAATGATAAAGATCGGAGGGAGGAGAGAGGGTGAAAATAATGAACAAGGGGAGAGAGAGAGAGAGGCATAGTAAAGGTGAGAATATTGATAAAGCCTGGAATGACAAAACAAATATTGATAACACGTATATAGGGGAATAGGAAATGTGATAAAATTGATAAAGAGTGGAATGGGAAAAATATGAGTAAAGAGGGGAACAACACACAGAAGAGAGGATTAGACAAACAAAAATGGAAAGCAGAACAGATAAAATGGGTGATAAGAAAGATAAAAGACATGTAAACAGCATATACTAATTATGATAATACAAACTGCAAAGCAAATATATAGATGGATAGAAGTAAAGTACAAAAGCAAATGTTCGTAAAGCTAGATAAAGAAACCGGAAAATAATAGAGTTAGGTCAAATATATTAAAAAAAAAGTTGGGGAATTTATTGGGTACAGTTGGTCCAATAAGTGATGTCGCGGCACCACGTATATTTCGATCAGTAGTTGGTATCGGCACTATCTAAGCCTTACTTCATCGTTTCGAGTGAGATATACAAACATGTTCCTATATCTTTACACCCCCTATTCAACATCTGACAGACATAAATACAGCACACAGCGAGCAAAACGTAATAACAGCGGCGACACGAATTACTTGACCAACCGTACAAGTAGACATAACAGGGAAAATTAAAATGGAGTGGGAGAAATATGGAAAGTAAAGATAAGGATAAAATTAATATATAAATTAGGATAGGAAAGGAAGATATAACCTAGAGAATCACATTATTTTAACCTAGAGAATCACCTTATTATAACCTAGAGAATCACCATATTATAACCTGGAGAATCACCTTATTATAACCTAGAGAATCACCTTATTATAACCTAGAGAATCACCATATTATAACCTGGAGAATCACCTTATTATAACCTAGAGAATCACCTTATTTTAACCTAGAGAATCACCTTATTATAACCTAGAGAATCACCATATAACCAAGAGAATCACCTTATTATAACCTAGAGAATCACCTTATTATAACCTAGAGAATCACCTTATTATAACCTAGAGAATCACCTTATTATAACCTAGAGAATCACCTTATTATAACCTGGAGAATCACCTTATTATAACCTAGAGAATCACATTATTATAACCTAGATAATCACCTTATTATAACCTAGAGAATCACCTTATTATAACCTAGAGAATCACCTTATTATAACCTAGAGAATCACCTTATTATAACCTAGAGAATCACCTTATTATAACCTAGAGAATCACCTTATTATAACCTAGAGAATCACCTTATTATAACCTAGAGAATCACCTTATTATAACCTAGAGAATCACCCTT
Organism: Paralithodes platypus; assembly: GCA_032716605.1. NCBI lineage: Eukaryota > Metazoa > Arthropoda > Malacostraca > Decapoda > Lithodidae > Paralithodes > Paralithodes platypus. The sequence goes on from JAVRFV010000428.1 coordinate 12,904, forward strand.
ATTATAACCTAGAGAATCACCTTATTATAACCTAGAGAATCACCTTATTATAACCTAGAGAATCACCTTATTATAACCTAGAGAATCACCTTATTATAACCTAGAGAATCACCTTATTATAACCTAGATAATTACCTTAAAAAGGGATTCCGAACTATTTGAAAGGTTTGGTTGAAAAGGGAAGGACATATTTATATAGAAAATAATACGTTAAGGAGGGTGACCTGATTTTGTTCTGTCCTTTTCTATCTTTCTCTGGCTTGTATCCATTTGGCCCCATTCAGCCTACTGTTTTAAGACGTTTATCCCCATCCAGGTGTCAATTTTTACTGGTGAGCGGTAGCGAGACAACATATTTTTTATTTTTGTTTGACAGCAGGCTAAATTTGTACATTTTTCGATAGAAAAATTTCTCCGGCGAAGCCGGATTTCTTCATATAATACTGGCTCGCTATCGCTCGCCAGGAAGAAATTGACACCTAGATGGGGATAAACGTCTTAAAATAGTTGGCTGAATGGGGCCGAATGGATACAAGCCAGAGAAAGAGAGAAAAGGACAGAAATAACAAAAAGCAGGTCACCCCCCTTTAATGTGAGCGTGAAATTAGTAGCTCAATGGCTGTATACTGTATATAGTTATAGAATCGGTTCAATACTTGCCTTGAATATGTGTAGATGTATGTATACTGTATATGCATAATATAGATGTGTATATCTATTAATAGCTAGTGACATCGAATCAAAAAATGTAATCTATGACAAAGATATACCGAATTTAATGTAGGAAGATTTACACTATTTGTTTATAGTACACAACATTTATGACCCAAACGAGGCGGTCAAGACTTACTTTTAGTAGAGACGGTAAACTTCAAATGATTTACCGTGCGTAGTATACATGGAGAGAGAGAGAGAGAGAGAGAGAGATGGGGGCGGGGTGGGGGGGGGGGGGGGGTTGGAAGGAAGGAAGGATGAGAGAGCAATCCCTCCTTCCCTCCACCTCATTAACAATCCTCCCCCTACTACTCTTGTCTCGGCCACAATACCAGTCTTTCCTTCTCTACTTCCTTACTTACTTTATTAACCTCTACAGCATCATGACGCCTTTTTACCTTTGATTCTGGCTAACAATAGATGATTTTATGCAGTTTAAGAAGAATCTATGAGGGTTTATTGAGATTGTATTTACCCATATGAGTCGTAGAGGTAATTATAAACAAAGGGAAATCGTCTAATGGTAACCAGAACAAGATGAAAATTACGTCATGGTGCTGAAGGGGTTAATTATGTTCTTCCTACTTCTCCTCTCCTATCTCTGCTTACTTATTCCTTCCATCTCTTTCTCTATCACTCTTTTATTCTGGCCTTTATCTACTGTATATATCCTACGCTTAAAGGGACAGGTCAGAGAGGGAGACAGGTAGGGGAGAAAGAAGGAAGGGAGAAAGGTAGGAATGGGAAGAGAGGGAGACAGGTAGGGGAGAAAGAAGGTAGGAGGAAGAGAGAAAGGTAGGAATGGGAAGGGAGGAAGACAGGTAGGGGAGAAAGAAGGAAGGGAGAAAGGTAGGAATGGGAAGAGAGGAAGAAAGGTAGGGGAGAAAGAAGGAAGGGAGAAAGGTAGGAATGGGAAGAGAGGGAGACAGGTAGGGGAGAAAGAAGGTAGGAGGAAGAGAGAAAGGTAGGAATGGGAAGGGAGGAAGAAAGGTAGGGGAGAAAGAAGGTATGAGGAAGGGAGAAAGTTATGAATGGGAAGGGAGGAAGAAAGCAGGGAGGAAGGATGGAAGAAAGGAAGGAAGAGATGAGGGGAAGGAAGGAAGAAAGGTAGGGGAGGAAGAAGGAAGGGAGAAAGGTATGAATGGGAAGAGAGGGAGAAAGCAGGGAGGAAGGATGGAAGAAAGGAAGGAAGGAGGGATGGAAGGAAGGGGGGGGGGGGGGGGGTAGGAGTGGAGGAAGGAAGAACGGATGAAATAGTATTCTCTCATAAACTATACCCTCTCCTCTCCTCTCCTATCCCAGTCACAACACTAAGCATTCCTTCCTTACTTGCTGTTCTTTATTTTTTGCTATCTTCCTTCTTTTTCTCATTTCTTTCAGTGATTTATTCCTCCCTTCTCTTTCTCCGCTTTAATTTCCTTCCACATCTTTCTTCTTTCGCATTTATGTATGATGAAGGAAAAGGAAGGAAGAGAGGAATGGATGAATTAATGAAGGAAAAGGAAGGAAGAGAGGAATGGATGAATTAATGAAGGAAAAGGAAGGAAGAGAGGAATGGATGAATTAATGAAGGAAAAGGAAGGAAGAGAGGAATGGATGAATTAATGAAGGAAAAGGAAGGAAGAGAGGAATGGATGAATTGATGAAGGAAAAGGAAGGAAGAGAGGAATTAATGAAGGAAACGGAAGGAAGAGAGGAATGGATGAATTAATGAAGGAAAAGGAAGGAAGAGAGGAATGGATGAATTAATGAAGGAAAAGGAAGGAAGAGAGGAATGGATGAATTAATGAAGGAAAAGGAAGGAAGAGGAATGGATGAATTAATGAAGGAAAAGGAAGGAAGAGAGGAATGGATGAATTGATGAAGGAAAAGGAAGGAAGAGAGGAATTAATGAAGGAAAAGGAAGGAAGAGAGGAATGGATGAATTAATGAAGGAAAAGGAAGGAAGAGAGGAATGGATGAATTAATGAAGGAAAAGGAAGGTAGAGAGGAATGGATGAATGAAAAGGAAGGTAGAGAGGAATGGATGAATTAATGAAGGAAAAGGAATGTAGAGAGGAATGGATGAATTAATGAAGGAAAAGGAAGGAAGAGAGGAATGGATGAATTAATGAAGGAAAAGGAAGGAAGAGAGGCATGGATGAATTAATGAAGGAAAAGGAAGGAAGAGAGGAATGGATGAATTAATGAAGGAAAAGGAAGGAAGAGAGGAATGGATGAATTAATGAATGAAAAGGAAGGTAGAGAGGAATGGATGAATTAATGAAGGAAAAGGAAGGAAGAGAGGCATGGATGAATTAATGAATGAAAGAAAGAATGTATGCAGGAAGTAGGAAGGATGAGAGAGAAATCCCTCCTACCCTCCACCTCATAAACCACCTTCCCCACTCTCCTGTCCCAGTCAGAACACCAGGCTTATCTTCCTTACTTCCTTCTTTCTTCATCTTTCCTTCTTCCTCTTCTTATTCATATTTCCTCCTTTCTTCGCCTTTATCATATTTTCGTCTTCATGTTTCCCTCTTCCTTCCTATTTTCCCTTTATTATTTTGTCCTTCTCTTCATCCTTCCTTCTTTCTTTCTTTATTCTATATATCGTACCTTCACAAAAACAGGTCAGGAATGAATAAAGTAATTAAGGGGAGATTTCCACCTGGAGATTTTTTTTCTGAACCTCTTTCTCCCTCATGTTTAGCCCCATTGCTTGTGAGATTTAAAGACGCTTGCCCCATTAGTTTGGCTATTTTAAGAACCCTCGCCCCATTTCTGTCAATTTTAAGACCATTCGTGCCATTTAGGTGTCGATTTTTTCCTGGCAAGCGATAGCGAGCCTGTAATTTAAGGGGAACCGGCCTTCGGCCGGGAAATTTTTCTACCGAAAAATGTACACATTTATCTTGAAAGGGGGTCTAGGGAGAGTAATTTTAAGCTTGATGGAAGTCTAGGGAATCAACTAAAAACCTCCCCTTAAGGAAGGATGGGTAAGAATAAGGAAAGAACGAATAAGGGCCAACGGAAGAAAGAAGGAAGGAGAGGGGCAGGAGGAAGGGAAGAAGGAAGAAATAAAGGAAACAAGTCAAGGGATGGAGAAAGGATAACATGTAGGAAGGGAAGAATGAAGGAATGGGAAGGGAGGGAGGGAAGGAAGGACATAAATTAGGATGGAAAAGAGGAACGAAGGAAGGAATAAGCAATAATGAAAGATAAATCCCTCGTTTCCTCTATCTCAAAAAAATCCCCCCCCCCCCCCTATCCCATTCACAATGCAAGGCTTTTTCTGGCTTACTTCCTTATTTCCCTATTTCCTTCCTTCTTTCTTATTTCTTTCATACCCGTTTCTTGCATATTTCTTTCTTGCTTTCATTCTCTCATTCCTTTCATCTTTCCTTCTCTTCTATACAAATTTCTTTACTTAACAAAAAAATAAAAAAAATAAAAAAAATAAAAAAAGGAAATATGGGGATTGGGCCTGAGTATATAGATAGATAGATAGCTAGATATATAGATATATTATACGTATTGTAGTTTTCTCTTCCTGGTTATACTGTATATACTTGTATTCTTCCTTACTTATTGTTTCCTGAATCATTCCTATTATTCTGAGTCTTACTTTCTTCTCACTTTCCTTGTTCCGATCCATACCATTCACTGTCTTTGCTGTCTTTGTTTCATATTTACATTATTCCAACATTACTCTCAATTCTTTATAATTATATTAGTGTTGCTTCTTCGTAATATTCCCCAATCCCTTAATCTTCCTCTCTCTTCCCTTAATCTTCCTCTCTCTTCCCTTAATCTTCCCTTCTCTTCCCTTAATCTTCCCTTCTCTTCCCTTAATCTTCCCTTCGCTTCCCTTAATCTTCCTCTCTCTTCCCCTCTCTTCCCTTAATCTTCCTCTCTCTTCCCTTAATCTTCCTCTCTCTTCCCTTAATCTTCCTCTCTCTTCCCTTAATCTTCCCTTCTCTTCCCTTAATCTTCCTCTCTCTTCCCTTAATCATTCCCTCTTCCTTCTCTCCTTCCGCTTCCCTTAATCCTCTCTTCCCTTAATCTTCCTCTTCTCTTCCCTTAATTCCCTTCTCTCCCTTAATCTTCTCTTCCTCTTCTCTCTTCCCTTAATCTTCCTCTCTTCCGTTCTCTTCCCTTAATCTTCCTCTCTCTCTCTCTTCTCTCTTCCCTCTCTCCTCTCTTACTCTTCCTTAATCTTCTCTCTCTCTCTCTCTTCCCTTATCTTCCTCTCTCTTCCCTTAATTTTCCCTTAATCTTCCTCTCTCTTCCCTTAATCTTCCTCTCTTCCCTTCTCTTCCCTTAATCTTCCTCTCTCTTCCCTTCTCTTCCCTTAATCTTCCTCTCTCTTCCCTTAATCTTCCTCTCTCTTCCCTTCTCTTCCCTTAATCTTCCTCTCTCTTCCCTTCTCTTCCACCACTTTATATTTAGTGCTTCGTCCTCCCCTCTTTCCACCTATCACCTCTCATTCCCTCATTCGCCTTCTTTTATCTTTCCTTCCTCCCTCATTCTCCCTTTCCTCTTATTCCTTCTACTATTCCTTAAGGGGAGGTTGTTAGTGTGTTTCCTAGACTTCCATCAAGCTTGAAATTACACCCCCTTGACCCCCTTTCAAGATAAATGTGTACATTTTTCGGTAGAAAAATGTCCCGGCCGAAGGCCGTTTCCTCTTAAATTACAGGCTCGCTGTCGCTCGCCAGGAAAAAATCGACACCTAAATGGCACTAAAGGTCTTAAAAGTGACATAAATGGGGTGAAAGTTCTTAAAATAACCAAACTAATGGGGCGAACGTCTTAAAATCTCAAAAGCAATGGGGCTAAACATGAGGGAGAAAGGGGTAAAGAAAAAAATCCCTCAAGTGGAATTCTCCCCTTAACTTCTCCTTCCCCTGTCTGCTTCGTAACCTATTCCAACCCTTCTCCCGCCTTTCTTTTCCATTATCGCCATGTCCTGTCTCCCTAGCATTCCCAAGCCTTTCTTTTCCTCCTTCTTCTTCTTCCCCGTCCCTCTCCCCCCCCCCCCCCCCCAACACCCTCCCTCCCTCCCCAACCTCCTCACTTTTCCTCCCCTTTTTCTTCCTCCCTCTTCCCCCCCCCCCCCCTAACCTCCCCTACGCACCCTCCCTCCATTCCCCCACCTAACCTCCCCTACACACTCTCCCTCCACTCCCCCCCACCTAACCTTCCCTACGGCCCCCCCCCCCTCCCCGCCCCCCTCCCTGTCGGTCTAAATAATGGCCGTACTAGGAAGGGAGAGGGGGAGGCATCACGGAGGGAGCTAAAAATATCTCCTTCCTTCCTCTTTCTCCTTGTATCTCACACTCCCCCACCTCTCTGTCTCTCGCTCTCTCTCTCTCTCTCTCTCTCTCTCTCCAATTATATCTATTGTATATTCCCCTCTTTCTATTTCTACTGTCATTTCTTATTCTTGTATTGCCTTTTTTCTCTCCCCATTTACTCTTAATTATTCTACAATATTATCCACTTCCTTCTCATCTCTTGTCTGTCTGTTTGTCTGTCTGTATGTCAGTCTGTCTGTCTATATCTCTATCTTTCGCTCACTCACTCGTTCAATCTCACTCTCTCTCTCTCTCGCTCAGAACAAACCCCCCGTGGAGTAACTTTTTTCCCTTCACCCACATTTTTCCCCCTTCTTCCTAACCCACGGGGAATTTCCCTATACGCATTTCTCCACTCAATTTCCCTATACGCATTTCTCCACTCAATTTCCCTATACGCATTTCTCCACTCAATTTCCCTATACGCATTTATCCACTCAATTTCCCTATACGCATTTATCCACTCAATTTCCCTATACGCATTTCTCCACTCAATTTCCCTATACGCATTTCTCCACTCAATTTCCATATACGCATTTCTCCACTCAATTTCCATATACGCATTTCTCCACTCAATTTCCCTATACGCATTTCTCCACTCAATTTCCCTATACGCATTTCTCCACTCAATTTCTCTATACGCATTTCTCCACTCAATTTCCCTATACGCATTTCTCCACTCAATTTCCCTATACGCATTTCTCCACTCAATTTGCTGCATTTTCCTGGTCTTCTCCAAAATGTCCTGATGTTTCTTTGCACCGTTTCGTTGATTCTATTCGCTACTCTTCTCTCTCTCTCTCTCTCTCTCTCTCTCCACACACACACACACATTCTTCATAAATCTTTCTTCGCTTGTGCTGGTCTTCTTCAGGAATTCTTTATTTTGTTATCGCCGTCTTTCTTTCTCTATATGTATACAGTATGTATCTCTTCCCTTAACTTGAAGCATCAATTCAAACATCAACTCCCCCCCCTCTCTCTCTCTCTCTCTCTCTCTCTCTCTCTCTCTCTCTCTCTCTCTCTCAACAACCACAACTCCTTCTGTTTACAAACAATTACTTCCTTTTGAGCTCGTCTCCCTCCTTTGTTTACACTGGGATCTGGTGTAGGTCCGTAGTACCTCCCCTGATCACTCGCGCTCTCTTAAATTCACACATTATCTGATTCTTTATATCGGAGTTTATTGCAGTAGCTTGTTTCTTAAGGGGGGGTCACCGTTTTTTTTTTTTTTTTTATCTTTCTCTCCTTTTCTCTCTTTCCCTGGCTTGTATCCATTCGGCCCCATTCAGCCAACTGTTGTAAGACGTTTATCCGCATCCAGGTGTCGATGAGCATTGTATGGAGAAATCCGGCTTAGCCGGAGACATTTTTCTATCGAAAAATGTACAAATTTAGCTTGCTGTCAAAACAAAAAATATATATGCTGGCTCGCTACCGCTCGCCATGAAAATATTGACACTTGGATGGGGGTAAACGTCTTAAAACAGTAGGCTGAATGGGACCGAACATATACAAGCCAAAGAGAGAGGGAGAGAAAGAGGAAAAAAGCGAGGTGGGCCCCCTTAACTAATGGGGCTGGTTTTAGGACTCGTTCATTTTCTGTTTCCTCTTGTTCTTGCTAAGTTATACACACAAATACACACTTACGCACACACACACACAAGGCCACACACATATTTTATTAACACACACGCAGATACACGCTCACTCACACATGCACCCACCCACAAACACAATCAGATATACATACACACTCTATTTATATATACTCTCTCATCTCATCTCATCTCTCTCTCTCTCTCTCTCTCTCTCTCTCTCTCTCTCTCTCTCTCTCTCTCTGTCGTACTCTTTGCTGAAATTTTTCCATGTCAATAATGTTAATTAAGTAAGAGGGAAAGCAAAATGCTAATTAAATTACGGATTTTTTTTTCAGTAGCCAAATAATCAAAAGCTAAGAAAGAATGTCTGACGTTTAGTTACGAATATTTAAAATACATAATAAAGATTCCATTTCACACGTTCTACTATTCTTAAATATATTTTTACATATTTACACAATAACTCTTTTCTACAAGTGTTATGTGTGTAACTGTGTATTCTAATTATATTATTCACTTCGATTTGTATTGAATTTTAAATATACTCATCTTTTCTACTTCTTTGCTATGGTAATTCAAATTTGTTTTCTTTATCTTTTTATAATTAACACTCGTTTATTCTCCTCATGTTACTGTATGCATCTAACTGTGTATATCTCTTTCACTGTATAGATATCTTTATACTCATACGTTCACATCGCTTGTTTATTGTTAAAGGAGCCCACCACGCTTTTTTATCTTTCTCTCCCCCTCTCTTTGGTTTGCATCTATTCGGCCCCATTCAACCTACTGTTTTAAGACGTTTACCCTACATTTTTCGACAGAAAAATCTCTCCGGCGAAGCCGGATTTCTCCATATAATGCTTGTTCGTTATCGCTCGCCAGGAAGAAATCGACGCCTGAATGGGGATAAACGTCTTAAAACAGTTGGCTGAAGGGGGTCGAATGGATACAAGCCAGGAAAAGAGATAAAAGGATAGAAAGATAAAAAAAAAAAGCCGGTGGCCCCCTTAACAATATTCCTCTCAACTCATATTAGCCGCTATTGTCATTTTCCCCTAACCATCTTCTTTACTCCCTCTCCTCCGTCTCCTCTCTTCTTCCCATACTCCTTGCCCGTTATCTCTTCCTTATCTTCGCTCACTATTTCCTCCCAACGATCCGGTAAAAGGCTCGTACCGCTCGAACCCCCTCCTTACCGCGTCGCTCTATCGATTCCGGTTAATTACATTCCCAAACTCCCGTAAATTCCCTCAATATTCGTAAAGTTAAAAAGCAATTACGAGGCTAATCAAATTACACAGGCGTCTTATTACAGGGGAAGGGAAACGGAATTATTTTTTAACGTGTTAGCTGGACGATATTTTTGTTTACTCACGTAGCCCCTCTTTGTTTACGTTTAGGCAACTGGGGTGGCGGAGGTACGAGATGTTTCCGTAAATGGGGAAGAAGCAAGAATGGGTTGGAAAAAGAATGATGCATCGTAACATATACTTACAAGCTACATATGGATTAGATTGATTTAGGGTATGAATGATTATCCCGTTCAATACCAGGGACGTCCTTGTCATTTTATTCTGGCGACTATTAGAAGACTTTATCTTCAAGGGGGTTCTAGGTTTTTTTTCTTCTAAGCTTGATGGAGGTAGGTAGAAAACTAAGGAATATATATATGAATTAATAGACCAAAAAAAAAAAAAACGGCCCGTCTCCCCTTAAATAAGCTAAAAAGAAAATGATACGGCCACATCATTATGGCGTCACTGGTGGAGAAGCAACTATAATACAATGTTAATGCCGTTGTCAGCAAAACTAAGAGGGTAGTTTGTAATCTGATCTCTACAAATTAACTAATATGACCAAGAAACCGATACTTCCATCTTTTACTAATAATTTTGTGAGTTTCTTTGGCCATTAGACCAATATATATATGAATCCTGACTTAAGCCGGTATCACACGAGCGCTTTTCCCCTCAACATTTATCCTCAATACTGGTCTGGCAGCTAATGAGGTAAACATTTCGAATATTTTGGTCACCTAAACTCATCTAGCACCAGTCTACTTTCCAACACCAGTGCAAAATATTCCAGAAATGTTGCAAGAAAAATGTTGATCATCGAATGTTGACCATAAGTGCCCTCGTGTGATACCGGTTTTATGGTGTTATCTACTATAGTCCATTAATTACAGGAGGGTCAAAACTTGTAACTCCTAACCTCTGTAACTCAACAATGACTGGAGTAATCTAGCTAAAACTTTCACCATTTGGCAGAGTCAGCCAGGGTATGAGTATGGCAATTTACAGCTCATTTGCTCTAGCCCTTTTTAAGTTAATGAGGTTAGAGGTTACAATTTCTGGCCTACCCATAATGAAAGAACTATTTTCCACTAGCTAATGATTCACCCATTAGTATTAAATGTAAGGTGTATACTGTATAATCTGTATATATATTAAATGTAAGGTGTATACTGTATAATCTGTATATATATTAAATGTAAGGTGTATACTGTATAATCTGTATATATATTAAATGTAAGGTGTATACTGTATAATCTGTATATATATTAAATGTAAGGTGTATACTGTATAATCTCTATATATATTAAATGTAAGGTGTATACTGTATAATCTGTATATATATTAAATGTAAGGTGTATACTGTAATCTGTATATATATTAAATGTAAGGTGTATACTGTATAATCTCTATATATATTAAATGTAAGGTGTATACTGTATAATCTGTATATATATTAAATGTAAGGTGTATACTGTATAATCTGTATATATATATTAAATGTAAGGTGTATACTGTATAATCTGTATATATATTAAATGTAAGGTGTATACTGTATAATCTCTATATATATTAAATGTAAGGTGTATACTGTATAATCTGTATATATATTAAATGTAAGGTGTATACTGTATAATCTGTATATATATTAAATGTAAGGTGTATACTGTATAATCTGTATATATATTAAATGTAAGGTGTATACTGTATAATCTCTATATATATTAAATGTAAGGTGTATACTGTATAATCTGTATATATATTCTCACCATCAATGTACCAAATCAATTTATACAAGAAAATAAAGTACTAAACCTGATGTCGGCGGGCCTTAAATATTAGGATGTCGGCCAAAGCAGCTCATAAAGTAAACAGGAAATATTTAATACCTCAAATTACTACGCCTGACGTGAGCTCCGGAAAATACCAATAAAATATGAGGTGCTTCCATTAACGAAACGAGCGAGTATTTCCTTTGACCGGTTTTTTAGCAAAATTATACTGGGCACTATAATTATATATATATATATATATATATATATATATATATATATATATATTATATATATATATATATATATATAATTATATATATATATATAATTATATAGATATATATTATATATATATATATATATATATATACCTATATAAATATATATATATATATATATATATTGCACATAATATGCACGTTTTAATGCTTTACACAATGATGTGTATCTTCGATTATTCACGCCAAGAATTTCACCTATGACTGGATAATTTGTTTTAGATACATATCTTAGATATACTGTGCTTTTGGTAACACAACTGGTATACATTATATGAATAGTAAATATTGGGTTCATGTGTTCAACCTTGGGCATTTACAATATCAAAGCAGGCCAAATTTGTAACATTTTGCTATGGATAAACACACAATGTTCACAGATTACATGGACAATGAAAACAAATTCGTCTGTCAAATATGTGTAGGTAATATATAGCACACGAGAGCCAAATAGACTTCAAGCCGTCCCAGAAACGAACGAACGAACGAACGAACGAACGAACGAACGAACGAACGAGAGAGAGAGAGAGAGAGAGAGAGAGAGAGAGAGAGGTAATGGCGAAAAATGGGAGTAAGGGAAGGAAGGAGGACGTATATAGGGGCTTTATGACGGCAACGAACAGATGGAGAGAGAGAGAGAGAGAGAGAGAGAGAGAGAGAGAGAGAGAGAGAGAGAGAGAGAGAGAGAGAGAGAGAGAGAATTTACATAGATCAACATACATTGACCACACAGACCTTACGACCCAAGCGAGGGGGTCAGGACTTAATTCTTCGTAACCTTCGTAACTCAAAACGGGCTAGAGCGAATAGAGTGCAAATTTCAACACTTATTGCCTGGCTGACTCTTTCCAAATGGTAGACATATTAGCTTGATAACTGTAGTAGTCGTCTAATGAAAGCCAGAATAAACTGTGAAAATGTGTCATACTCTTCAAAGGGTTAAAGACGGGGAAGAAGAGACAGAGCGATAGATAACATGATGCGAGAGAGAAAACACAAACATAGTTACACGTTAATTAAAGGCATTACTAAAATTATCGGTAACTTAGTAAAAATGAAGAAGATATCAATAACACGATATCCATAAGATAATATAAACCTCTCCTCATATCGTGCTTATATCCAACACATTTAATTAAACTGATAAAGCAAAATGGGAGACAACTGATAAGGGAGACAAAGAGAGAGAGAGAGAGGGGGAGAGACGAGAGATGCTATTGGTAGGAAGTTAATGATAAGAGACGATAATAATTATGTAAGTGAAAGGAATAGGGGAGATAATGGTGAGAGAGAGAGAGAGAGAGAGAGAGAGAGAGAGAGAGAGAGAGAGAGAGACGATAATAATGATGTCAATGAAAGGAATAGGGGAGATAAAGGAGAGAGAGAGAGAGAGAGAGAGAGAGAGAGAGAGAGAGAGAGAGAGAGAGAGAGAGAGAGAGAGAGAGAGAGAGAGAGAACAAGGGGAATGTGATAGGGGTAATTAAGGGAGAGAGAGGAAATAAACAAAGGCTTAAATGATTGAAGTAAATACTGATAGAGAAAAATTAAAGGATTGCAAATATATAAAATAATTTACTAATTGTTGAAAAATTAGATTCTAGACGAGGATGAAAACATTTTGGAGAATGGCTTACAGGTAGAACTAAATATGAATACGAATAACAATTTAAATGCAATTATGAATGAGAGTAGAAGAAGGAAGGAGTAAAAGCTTAATAAAAACAACAACAAAACAACAACAACAACCACACAGCTACCACTATTAGCATCAACAACAACAACAACAACCACACAGCCACCACTATCAGCAACAACAACCACACAACCACCACTATCAGCATCAACAACAACAACAACCACACAGCCACCACTATCAGCATCAACAACAACAACAACAACCACACAACCACCACTATCAGCATCAACAACAACAACCACACAGCCACCACTATAAGCATCAACAACAACCACACAGCCACCACTATCAGCAACAACAACCACACAGCCACCACTATCAGCATCAACAACAACAACAACAACCACACAACCACCACTATCAGCATCAACAACAACAACAACAACCACACAGCCACCACTACAGCCACCACAACACAATCAACAACAACAACAACAACAACCACACAGCCACCACTATCAGCAACAACAACCACACAGCCACCACTATCAGCATCAACAACAACACAGCCACCACTATCAGCAACAACAACAATAACAACAACAACCACACAGCCACCACTATCAGCATCAACAACAACAACAACAACAACCACACAGCCACCAATATCAGCAACAACAACCACACAACCACCACTATCAGCATCAACAACCACACAGCCACCACTATCAGCATCAACAACCACACAGCCACCACTATCAGCATCAACAACAACAACAACCACACAGCCACCACTATCAGCATCAACAACAACAACAACAACCACACAGCCACCACTATCAGCATCAACAACAACAACAACAACCACACAGCCACCACTATCAGCATCAAAAACACCAACCACACACAGCCACCACTATCAGCATCAACAACAACAACAACAACCACACAGCCACCACTATCAGCATCAACAACAACAACAACAACCACACAGCCACCACTATCAGCATCAACAACAACAACCACACAGCCACCACTATCAGCAACAACAACAACAACAACCACACAACCACCACTATCAACATCAACAACAACAACAACAACAACCACACAGCCACCACTATCAGCATCAACAACAACAACAACAACAACCACACAGCCACCACTATCAGCATCAACAACAACAACCACACAGCCACCACTATCAGCATCAACAACAACAACAACAACAACCACACAGCCACCACTATCAGCATCAACAACAACAACCACACAGCCACCACTATCAGCATCAACAACAACAACAACCACACAGCCACCACTATAAGCATCAACAACAACAACAACAACAACCACACAGCCACCACTATCAGCAACAACAACCACACAGCCACCACTATCAGCATCAACAACAACACAGCCACCACTATCAGCATCAACAACAACAACAACAACCACACAGCCACCACTATCAGCATCAACAACAACAACAACAACAACAACCACACAGCCACCACTATCAGCAACAACAACAACAACAACAACCACACAGCCACCACTATCAGCATCAACAACAACAACAACAACAACCATACAGCCACCACTATCAGCATCAACAACAACAACAACAACAACCACACAGCCACCACTATCAGCATCAACAACAACAACAACAACAACCACACAGCCACCACTATCAGCATCAACAACAACACAGCCACCACTATCAGCATAAACAACAACAACAACCACACAGCCACCACTATCAGCATCAACAACAACAACAACAACCACACAGCCACCACTATCAGCATCAACAACAACCACACAGCCACCACTATCAGCATCAACAACAACAACAACCACACAGCCACCACTATAAGCATCAACAACAACAACAACAACAACCACACAGCCACCACTATCAGCAACAACAACCACACAGCCACCACTATCAGCATCAACAACAACACAGCCACCACTATCAGCAACAACAACAACAACCACACAGCCACCACTATCAGCATCAACAACAACAACAACAACAACCACACAGCCACCACTATCAGCAACAACAACAACAACAACAACCACACAGCCACCACTATCAGCATCAACAACAACAACAACAACCATACAGCCACCACTATCAGCATCAACAACAACAACAACAACAACAACCACACAGCCACCACTATCAGCATCAACAACAACAACAACAACAACCACACAGCCACCACTATCAGCATCAACAACAACAACAACAACAACCACACAGCCACCACTATCAGCATCAACAACAACAACAACAACAACAACCACACAGCCACCACTATCAGCAACAACAAAAACAACAACAACCACACAGCCACCACTATCAGCATCAACAACAACAACAACAACAACCATACAGCCACCACTATCAGCATCAACAACAACAACAACAACAACCACACAGCCACCACTATCAGCATCAACAACAACAACAACCACACAGCCACCACTATCAGCATCAACAACAACAACAACAACAACCACACAGCCACCACTATCAGCATCAACAACAACACAGCCACCACTATCAGCATAAACAACAACAACAACCACACAGCCACCACTATCAGCATCAACAACAACAACAACAACCACACAGCCACCACTATCAGCATCAACAACAACAACCACACAGCCACCACTATCAGCATCAACAACAACAACAACAACAACCACACAGCCACCACTATCAGCATCAACAACAACACAGCCACCACTATCAGCATAAACAACAACAACAACCACACAGCCACCACTATCAGCATCAACAACAACAACAACAACCACACAGCCACCCCCACCACCATCAACAACAACAACAACAAGACTAACAACGAAGAACACTACCAATTCAAGGATGTTGAATTTGAAAACAAAATCAAAGAAATAAATAGTAAACAGAAAGAGGAATGTAGAAGTACGGGAAAAAAACAAACAAAAAGTCAAAGAATAATTGAAAATCCATAGAGGGAGGTCAATATAAATCCATAGAGGGAGGTCAATATAAATCCATAGAGGGAGGTCAATATAAATCCATAGAGGGAGGTCAATATAAATCCATAGAGGAGGTCAATATAAATCCATAGAGGGAGGTCAATATAAATCCATAGAGGGAGGTCAATATAAATCCATAGAGGGAGGTCAATATAAATCCATAGAGGGAGGTCAATATAAATCCATAGAGGGAGGTCAATATAAATCCATAGAGGGAGGTCAATATAAATCCATAGAGGGAGGTCAATATAAATTCGGCTGGGTAGAATACGGAAGAGAGAAGGGAAAAGGAAACAGAAATACACATATGAATGAATACATATGAAAAAGACTAAAGGAATAAATAGGAATGTATGTCAAGAAAGAAGAGGTACACATATACTGTACATTACACACACTCGTACACTTGACTTGGCAGATAAATATATAGTACTGTGCAACTGTATAATTATAATGTCTCTCTCTCTCTATATCTATCTGTATATATATATATATATATATATATATATATATATATATATATATATATATATATATATATACTGTATATATATATATATAAATATATATACAGTGAGAGAGTGAGAGTGAGAGAGAGAGAGGGAGAGAGTGTGTGTATGTGTGAGATGAAAGAGTGCGGAAGGAATGCCAAAGGAAGAATGAGGGGGTGAGAAAGATGCCAAGAATGTAAGGAAGGAAATAACATAGACAAACAGTCATACGCGATAACAGGGTGGAATGTAAGAGGAGGGAGGTAGGTGGGTTGGTGGGTAGGGAGGTGGGTTGATTGGATGGTTGGTTGTTTGGTTGGTAGGTGGGTTGGTGGGTAAGTAGGTGGGTTGGTTGGTAGGTATATAGGTTGATTAGTAGGTTGGTTGGTTGGTTGGTGGGTTAGTAGGTGGGTAGGTAGGTAGGTTGGTTGGTATGTATATAGGTTGATTGGTTGGTTGGTTGGTAGGTTGGTTCGTGGGTTGGTTGGTGGATTTAGTAGGTGGGTAGGTAGGTGGGTTGATTGATAGGTTGATTGGTAGGTTGGTTGGTTAGTTGGAGGGTTAGTAGGATTACTAGGTAAGTAAGTGTGTATGTATGTATGTATGTATGTATGTATGTATGTATGTATGTATGTATGTATGTATGTATGAATGTATGTATGTATGCATAGATGTAAGTAGGTAAGTAGGAGTGTAAGTAGAAAATAGGTAAGTAACAGAGTGAGGTTAATAGGTGGGCGGGAGTAGTAACGAAAGTAAGTAAGTAGGTAGGTAGATAGGTAGTAAGTAGGTAGACAGGTTGGTGGGGAGGCAGATAGCTACAATCTTAAGTAGATATACATGTTAGGAGGCGAGTAGGTAGGAATGTACACAGGTGAGAAGGTTGAAGGGATTTGCGTGTATAGGTTCAGGGGGGATGGTTCACTTTTTGGACGATATTCTAATTTATTTATATTTTGTTAGTTTCTTTCCTAGACCTCCATCTAACTTATAAACAAAAACATCCATTAGATCCACCTTTTAGCATAATTTGTAAATTTTTCGGTAGAAAAATGTCCCGGCCGAAGGCCGATTCTTCCAAAATTACAGGCTCACTATCGTTTGCCAGGAAAAAAATCAACACCTAAATAGCACGAACAGTCTAAACATTGACCAAAAATATGGGCTGAAAGGTCTTAAAATCGACAAACTAATGGGTCAAACGTCTTAAAATGTGAAAACTAATGGGGCTAAACATGAGGGAGAAGGGCGGGTCTAGAAAAACGGTCCATCTGCCCTAAATATGTATAATACAGTAGATATGTAGCTAGAAGGTAGTTAGGTAAGATGTAAGAGTGGTAGATAGTCAGGTATAAGGAAAGGTAGTTGGGTATGTAGGCGCAGGTAGATACATAAAGAAGGTAGTTAGGTAAGGTGTAAGAGTGGTAGATAGTCAGGTATAAGGAAAGGTAGTTGGGTATGTAGGCGCAGGTAGATACATAAAGAAGGTAGTTAGGTAAGATGTAAGAGTGGTAGATAGTCAGGTATAAGGAAAGGTAGTTGGGTATGTAGGCGCAGGTAGATACATAAAGAGTTAATTACTCCGCCATCACAGGTAAGAAACATGTGCTAGAACGGTAATATATGAATAATTTCCCAAACATTAATTTACTCTATTACGAGTTGTACCATTCACTTGCCCTCGATATTAACCCTTTCAGTATTATAGCGCCTGTATGAATTGTGTTGTGGAGAAGTATCTGGAGAAGAAACAAAAGGTATATGTTGCCTTTATGGACTTGGAGAAGGCCTATGACAGAGTGGATAGAGAAGGTTTGTGGAAAGTACTTAGAATATACGGAGTAGAGGGCAAGTTGCTGAAAGCAGTGAAGAGCATGTATGAGGGTGCAAAGGCGGCAGTACGTGTGGAGAGTGAGCAGAGCGAGTTCTTTGACCTGAATGTTGGTTTGAAACAGGGGTGTGTGATGTCCCCGTGGTTGTTTACTGTATATATGGATGGAGTTATGAAAGAAATACTATCAAGAGCAGTGGATGTTGGTGTATCGCTGAAAAGGGAGGGAATTGAGTGGAAGCTACCTATACTGCTGTTTGCGGATGATACAGTTCTGATGAGTGATAATGAATGGGAGTTGCAGGGTCTGGTAAATGAGTTTGGAACAGTGTGCGAAAAACGGAATTTGAAGGTAAATACGGGGAAGAGCAAGGTTATGGTCTTCGAAAGGGGTGAAGTCACAGAGTGTGAGGTGAAGCTGAACGGTCAGGCTATGGAGATCGTCAACTCTTTTAAGTATCTGGGCAGTGTGTTGAGTAAAGATGGGACTATGGATGAAGAGGTGCGGGAGAGGGTACAACAGGGGAAGAGGGTTGTAGGAACGCTAAAAGCAGTAACAAGAAATAGGGTGGTCAGTATGGAAGTGAAGAAGTCCTTGCATGACAGTGTGGTAATCCCGACACTGACTTACGGAAGCGAAGCATGGACGTTGGTTGAGAGACTCAGACCAAGAGTGAGAGCAGTGGAAATGAATTACTTAAGGAGTGCGTGCGGAGTTACATGGAGGGATAGACAGACTAATGAGGAAGTAAGAAGGAGGTGTGGTGTGGAGGTAGATGTGCTGGAAAGTGTGAAAAGGAACAACTTGAGATGGTTCGGCCATATGGAACGTATGGAAAGCGAGAGAATGACTAAGAGGGTGTACGAGAGCGAGGTGGAGGGACAGAGGGGGAGAGGTAGACCGAATATGAGGTGGAAGGATGGAGTGAGGAACTACATGAACGAAGGCGGTGCTGGTTGGGGGGAGGGGCGTCGACTGACTGGGGACAGAGGTGCATGGGGGCGGTTCGTTCGTGGCCACCCCTTCGGGGATCACGGCGTCAGGCAATAGATAGATAGATAGATAGATCACTTTATTCTGGATAATATTACACGATTTTACTCAGTCTTGGAAAGCCTCTAAGTATCAAAGGGGTATAGTATATCGCAGTTAATAATCTGATTTTCAAAATTCTATCTTAAACTGAATAATATCGTCTACAGATAGGCTAAATGTCAAGCTCTTATGGGACATCTCTTAAGCCTTTCCTATTAATACCTGAAGTGAAGCACTCGCAATTATAGTTAGTGAAGAAGAAAGATATGAAGGGAGGAAGTAGTAGCTGAGAATATTTCGTTCACTATACACATCAAACGAAGCGATGTTTTGACTTAAATGCCAAGGGCTTCAAAAGAAGAGAACTTAATTTATGTCCTGACACCAAACTATTCAACACAAAGGGTGGGGCTTTTGTTTACCGGGCGTTTCCGCACCCGCCTCCGCTCCCCGCCATGGAGTGGCTTCGGTCACCCAGGCTTTATTGTGGTCGGCAGGGAGGGTTCCGTGGGGGCGCTCAGTTATGGCCTTTGCCTTGCTCGGGGCCTTGGGGCTGTTCGGCCAGGCAGCTTGGGGAACAACAACAACACAAAGGGTAAGTGCTACATGAGTCTATCAAATATATTACAAGTCAGGCTGAGAAATAAGGTACTGAATATACAAAGAGGAATCATCCTTTAATTAGTGTACACATCCTCGGAAAAAACGTCGCGCAGAAAATATTCTGCATCAAGTAATTAAGAAAATATGTGAAAAGAAACAAGAGCAAGGAAGATATGAATATTATTACAAAGTTAACCCTTTCAGTATGATTAATTCTTCCAATTTATTCTGGGCATTACAAGACTGCTGTATTTTGCTTAAGAATAGTTTGGGAGTCAGAAAGGTACTTTAGATTCAATTCATCATTTTGATTCGTTGAGAGCCTTCCAAAGTTAAAAAAATCGTCTTATGTCATCCATACTATTGAAAATAATATGTCATAGTACTGAAAGGAGGGTTAGGACTATGATCCAACTACTGCTCAGGTTTCACAGCTACAGCCAGTATGCCTGAAGGGTACTAACTCCTCAGAACTGAAGATGACAATGATGAGAGACCCAGGCTTCCAGTGTATTGTTGCTGTTGGCTGTTTAGATGGAGTGGTGGGAGTAAACAGATATAGCACCACAGTAGATATGATAGAGATAAGAGAGAGTTACCATCATCAACATCAACATCACCATCATCATCTCTAACACCTTGCATCTTCCAGCAACATTTTCACTTCTTGGCTGACAATTTTTCCTTTCAAGATACAATCAAGTTATCTAATTACCATTCTCCCTGTAATTACCATTCTCCCTGTAATTACCATTCTCCCTGTAATTACCATTCTCCCTGTAATTTTTCTCCCCTTCATCCCACTACACATTTGATCGTAGTTGCACAATACAGATCCCAAATAATCGAAACTTGCAACCTCTTTCATTTTGTGATTGTTAATATATTGTTTTATAAATTATTAGCATGCCCTTTTTCCTTAAGGGGAGATTTCCACCTGGAGGATTTTTTTCTGAACCTCTTTCTCCCTCATGTTTAGCCCCATTGCTTGTGAGATTTAAAGACGCTTGCCCCATTAGTTTGGCGATTTTAAGAACCCTCGCCCCATTTCTGTCAATTTTAAGACCATTCGTGCCATTTAGGTGTAGATTTTTTCCTGGCGAGCGATAGCGAGCCTGTAATTTAAGGGGAACCGGCCTTCGGCCGGGAAATTTGTCTACCGATTTTTTTTTACAAATTTATCTTGAAAGAGGGTCAAGGGGGAGTAATTTTAAGCTTGATGGAAGTCAAGGGAATCAACTAAAAACCTCCCCTTAACGTTTATTGTCCCATGTGTTACCAGTACCTGTACCTCGAATTAGATAATTCAGTAAAACAGCGAAAGGACACACAGCAAATAAACCCATCAAGGGATAAGTATACAGTATGAAGGCACTACAATAAACCCATCAAGGGATAAGTATACAGTATGAAGGCACTACAATAAACCTATCAAGGGATAAGTATACAGTATGAAGGCACTACAATAAACCTATCAAGGGATAAGTATACAGTATGAAGGCACTACAATAAACCCATCAAGGGATAAGTATACAGTATGAAGGCACTACAATAAACCCATCAAGGGATAAGTATACAGTATGAAGGCACTACAATAAACCCATCAAGGGATAAGTATACAGTATGAAGGCACTACAATAAACCCATCAAGGGATAAGTATACAGTATGAAGGCACTACAATAAACCCATCAAGGAATAAGTATACAGTATGAAGGCACTACAATAAACCCATCAAGGAATAAGTATACAGTATGAAGGCACTACAATAAACCCATCAAGGGATAAGTATACAGTATGAAGGCACTACAATAAACCCATCAAGGAATAAGTATACAGTATGAAGGCACTACAATAAACCCATCAAGGAATAAGTATACAGTATGAAGGCACTACAATAAACCCATCAAGGGATAAGTATACAGTATGAAGGAACTACAATAAACCCATCAAGGGATAAGTATACAGTATGAAGGCACTACAATAAACCCATCAAGGGATAAGTATACAGTATGAAGGCACTACAATAAACCCATCAAGGGATAAGTATACAGTATGAAGGCACTACAATAAACCCATCAAGGGATAAGTATACAGTATGAAGGCACTACAATAAACCCATCAAGGGATAAGTATACAGTATGAAGGCACTACAATAAACCCATCAAGGGATAAGTATACAGTATGAAGGCACTACAATAAACCCATCAAGGGATAAGTATACAGTATGAAGGCACTACAATAAACTCTACAGAGAAACTCATATGTTGACGCCAAGTGGGTATAGGGATCAACCTTGGTATTGGCTTTAAATCTCTTAAGGGGGTGGGGGGGGGGGGTGACCTGTTTTTGTTCTGTCCTTTTCTATCTTTCTCTGGCTTGTATCCATTTGGCCCCATTCAGCCTACTGTTTTAAGAAGTTTATCCCCATCCAGGTGTCAATTTTTACTGGTGAGCGGTACGAGCCAGCATATTTTTTATTTTTGTTTGACAGCAGGCTAAATTTGTACATTTTTCGATAGAAAAATGTCTCCGGCGATGCCGGATTTCTTCATATAATGCTGGCTCGCTATCGCTCGCCAGGAAGAAATCGACACCTAGATGGGGATAAACGTCTTAAAATAGTTGGCTGAATGGGGCTGAATGGATACAAGCCAGAGAAAGAGAGAAAAGGAGAGAAATAAAAAAAGCAGGTCACCCTCCTTAAGTTCTCCAATGATAATACAACACACATGGCAGAGAGTAAGCGAGGCCTGGTAGAGATTATCCAAGGAATGTAGGCCCCTAGACAGTTAAGATGGAACGCAGATAAGTATCAGTGAAGGAGATGAAAGGTGTTAACAGCTATATAAACAAGTCACTTATAGGAACTCTTTTGATGCAGAGAACATTCCAAAATTAGTACTTGTAAGTATATATGGTAGAGTAGACAATTAGTACTTGTAAGTATATGGTAGAGTAGACAATTAGTACTTGTAAGTATATGGTAGAGTAGACAATTAGTACTTGTAAGTATATGGTAGAGTAGACAATTAGTACTTGTAAGTATATGGTAGAGTAGACAATTAGTACTTGTAAGTATATGGTAGAGTAGACAATTAGTACTTGTAAGTATATGGTAGAGTAGACAATTAGTACTTGTAAGTATATGGTAGAGTAGACAATTAGTACTTGTAAGTATATGGTAGAGTAGACAATTAGTACTTGTAAGTATACGGTAGAGTAGACAATTAGTACTTGTAAGTATACGGTAGAGTAGACAATTAGTACTTGTAAGTATACGGTAGAGTAGACAATTAGTACTTGTAAGTATACGGTAGAGTAGACAATTAGTACTTGTAAGTATACGGTAGAGTAGACAATTAGTACTTGTAAGTATACGGTAGAGTAGACAATTAGTACTTGTAAGTATATGGTAGAGTAGACAATTAGTACTTGTAAGTATATGGTAGAGTAGACAATTAGTACTTGTAAGTATATGGTAGAGTAGACAATTAGTACTTGTAAGTATATGGTAGAGTAGACAATTAGTACTTGTAAGTATATGGTAGAGTAGACAATTAGTACTTGTAAGTATATGGTAGACTAGACAATTAGTACTTGTAAGTATACGGTAGAGTAGACAATTAGTACTTGTAAGTATACGGTAGAGTAGACAATTAGTACTTGTAAGTATACGGTAGAGTAGACAATTAGTACTTGTAAGTATATGGTAGAGTAGACAATTAGTACTTGTAAGTATACGGTAGAGTAGACAATTAGTACTTGTAAGTATATGTAGAGTAGACAATTAGTACTTGTAAGTATATGGTAGAGTAGACAATTAGTACTTGTAAGTATATGGTAGAGTAGACAATTAGTACTTGTAAGTATACTGTAGAGTAGACAATTAGTACTTGTAAGTATATGGTAGAGTAGACAATTAGTACTTGTAAGTATATGGTAGAGTAGACAATTAGTACTTGTAAGTATATGGTAGAGTAGACAATTAGTACTTGTAAGTATACGGTAGAGTAGACAATTAGTACTTGTAAGTATATGGTAGAGTAGACAATTAGTACTTGTAAGTATATGGTAGAGTAGACAATTAGTACTTGTTGTAAGTATATGGTAGAGTAGACAATTAGTACTTGTAAGTATATGGTAGAGTAGACAATTAGTACTTGTAAGTATATGGTAGAGTAGACAATTAGTACTTGTAAGTATATGGTAGAGTAGACAATTATACTTGTACAATTAGTACTTGTAAGTTTATGGTGGAGTAGACAATTAGTACTTGTAAGTACTGTATATGGTAGAGTAGACAATTAGTACTTGTAAGTATATGGTAGAGTAGACAATTAGTACTTGTAAGTATATGGTAGAGTAGACAATTAGTACTTGTAAGTATACGGTAGAGTAGACAATTAGTACTTGTAAGTATATGGTAGAGTAGACAATTTACTTGTAAGTATATGGTAGAGTAGACAATTAGTACTTGTAAGTATATGGTAGAGTAGACAATTAGTACTTGTAAGTATATGGTAGAGTAGACAATTAGTACTTGTAAGTATATGGTAGAGTAGACAATTAGTACTTGTAAGTATATGGTAGAGTAGACAATTAGTACTTGTAAGTATATGGTAGAGTAGACAATTAGTACTTGTAAGTATATGGTAGAGTAGACAATTAGTACTTGTAAGTATATGGTAGAGTAGACAATTAGTACTTGTAAGTATATGGTAGAGTAGACAATTAGTACTTGTAAGTATATGGTAGAGTAGACAATTAGTACTTGTAAGTATATGGTAGAGTAGACATTAGTACTTGTAAGTATATGGTAGAGTAGACAATTAGTACTTGTAAGTATATGGTAGAGTAGACAATTAGTACTTGTAAGTATATGGTAGAGTAGACAATTAGTACTTGTAAGTATATGGTAGAGTAGACAATTAGTACTTGTAAGTATATGGTAGAGTAGACAATTAGTACTTGTAAGTATACGGTAGAGTAGACAATTAGTACTTGTAAGTATATGGTAGAGTAGACAATTAGTACTTGTAAGTATATGGTAGAGTAGACAATTAGTACTTGTAAGTATATGGTAGAGTAGACAATTAGTACTTGTAAGTATATGGTAGAGTAGACAATTAGTACTTGTAAGTATATGGTAGAGTAGACAATTAGTACTTGTAAGTATATGGTAGAGTAGACAATTAGTACTTGTAAGTATATGGTAGAGTAGACAATTAGTACTTGTAAGTATATGGTAGAGTAGACAATTAGTACTTGTAAGTATATGGTATAGTAGACAATTAGTACTTGTAAGTATATGGTAGAGTAGACAATTAGTACTTGTAAGTATATGGTAGAGTAGACAATTAGTACTTGTAAGTATATGGTAGAGTAGACAATTAGTACTTGTAAGTATATGGTAGAGTAGACAATTAGTACTTGTAAGTATATGGTAGAGTAGACAATTAGTACTTGTAAGTATATGTAGAGTAGACAATTAGTACTTGTAAGTATATGGTAGAGTAGACAATTAGTACTTGTAAGTATATGGTAGAGTAGACAATTAGTACTTGTAAGTATATGGTAGAGTAGACAATTAGTACTTGTAAGTATATGGTAGAGTAGACAATTAGTACTTGTAAGTATATGGTAGAGTAGACAATTAGTACTTGTAAGTATATGGTAGAGTAGACAATTAGTACTTGTAAGTATATGGTAGAGTAGACAATTAGTACTTGTAAGTATATGGTAGAGTAGAAATTAGTACTTGTAAGTATATGGTAGAGTAGACAATTAGTACTTGTAAGTATATGGTAGAGTAGACAATTAGTACTTGTAAGTATATGGTAGAGTAGACAATTAGTACTTGTAAGTATATGGTAGAGTAGACAATTAGTACTTGTAAGTATATGGTAGAGTAGACAATTAGTACTTGTAAGTATATGGTAGAGTAGACAATTAGTACTTGTAAGTATGTAGAGTAGACAATTAGTACTTGTAAGTATACGGTAGAGTAGACAATTAGTACTTGTAAGTATATGGTAGAGTAGACAATTAGTACTTGTAAGTACTGTATATGGTAGAGTAGACAATTAGTACTTGTAAGTATATGGTAGAGTAGACAATTAGTACTTGTAAGTATATGGTAGAGTAGACAATTAGTACTTGTAAGTATATGGTAGAGTAGACAATTAGTACTTGTAAGTATATGGTAGAGTAGACAATTAGTACTTGTAAGTATATGGTAGAGTAGACAAATAGTACTTGTAAGTATACTGGTAGAGTAACAATTAGTACTTGTAAGTATATGTAGAGTAGACAATTAGTACTTGTAAGTATATGGTAGAGTAGACAATAGTACTTGTAGTATATGGTAGAGTAGACTAGTACTTGTAAGTATATGGTAGTAGCTAGGTGTATATGGTGAGTAGAAATTAGGACTTGTAAGTATACTAATAGTAGAGTATACTAATAGGAATAGGAGCTGGGTGATATACTAATAGGAAATAGGAGCTGGGTGATATACTAATAGGAAATAGGAGCTGGGTGATATACTAATAGGAAATAGGAGCTGGGTGATATACTAATAGGAAATAGGAGCTGGGTGATATACTAATAGGAAATAGGAGCTGGGTGATATACTAATAGGAAATAGGAGCTGGGTGATATCTAATAGGAAATAGGAGCTGGGTGATATACTAATAGGAATAGGAGCTGGGTGATATACTAATAGGAAATAGGAGCTGGGTGATATACTAATAGGAAATAGGAGCTGGGTGATATACTAATAGGAAATAGGAGCTGGGTGATATACTAATAGGAAATAGGAGCTGGGTGATATACTAATAGGAAATAGGAGCTGGGTGATAGACTAATAGGAAATAGGAGCTGGGTGATAGACTAATAGGAAATAGGAGCTGGGTGATAGACTAATAGGAAATAGGAGCTGGGTGATATACTAATAGGAAATAGGAGCTGGGTGATATACTAATAGGAAATAGGAGCTGGGTGATATACTAATAGGAAATAGGAGCTGGGTGATATACTAATAGGAAATAGGAGCTGGGTGATATACTAATAGGAAATAGGAGCTGGGTGATATACTAATAAGAAAATAGGAGCTGGGTGATATACTAATAGGAAATAGGAGCTGGGTGATATACTAATAGGAAATAGGAGCTGGGTGATATACTAATAGGAAATAGGAGCTGGGTGATATACTAATAGGAAATAGGAGCTGGGTGATATACTAATAGGAAATAGGAGCTGGGTGATATACTAATAGGAAATAGGAGCTGGGTGATATACTAATAGGAAATAGGAGCTGGGTGATATACTAATAGGAAATAGGAGCTGGGTGATATACTAATAGGAAATAGGAGCTGGGTGATATACTAATAGGAAATAGGAGCTGGGTGATATACTAATAGGAAATAGGAGCTGGGTGATATACTAATAGGAAATAGGAGCTGGGTGATATACTAATAGGAAATAGGAGCTGGGTGATATACTAATAGGAAATAGGAGCTGGGTGATATACTAATAGGAAATAGGAGCTGGGTGATATACTAATAGGAAATAGGAGCTGGGTGATATACTAATAGGAAATAGGAGCTGGGTGATATACTAATAGGAATAGGAGCTGGGTTATAATTAATAGGAAATAGGAGCTGGGTGATATACTAATAGGAAATAGGAGCTGGGTGATATACTAATAGGAAATAGGAGCTGGGTGATAGACTAATAGGAAATAGGAGCTGGGTGATAGACTAATAGGAAATAGGAGCTGGGTGATATACTAATAGGAAATAGGAGCTGGGTGATATACTAATATAATAGGAAATAGGAGATTTCCACTTGAGGGATTTTTTTCTTGACCCCTTTCTCCCTCATGGTTAGCCCCATTGCTTTTGATATTTTAAGACGTTCGCCCCATTAGTTTGGCGATTTTAAGAACTTTCGCCCAATGTCTGTCAATTTAAGACTTTTCGTGCCATTTAGGTGTCGATTTTTTTCCTGGCGAGCGATAGCGAGCCTGTAATTGAAGAGGAACCGGCCTTTGGCCGGGAAATTTTCTACCGAAAAAATTACAAATTTATCTTGAAAGGGGGTCTAGGGGTTGTAATGTTAAGCTTGATGGAAGTCTAGCAAACTAACTAAAACCCTCCCCTTAACACAGTAATTAAGTGCATTAAGTCAAGTCAATTGGAAAGAATTAAATACAAAAAAGCGAGAAAAAAAGTTAAATATTGAAATCATAAAAAACAACAAGAAAGGGAGTAAGTGTAGGTAAAGTGAAAAGGGAGTAAGTGTAAAGGGAGTATGTGTAAAGGGAGTAAGTGTAAAGGGCGTAAGTGTAAAGGGAGTAAGTGTAAAGGGAGTAAGTGTAAAGGGAGTAAGTGTAAAGGGAGTAAGTGTAGGTAAAGTGAAAAGGTAGAAAATATAAACACAAAAACAACAACAGACGGACACCAGGAGAATAATTTGTTTTAACGATAGAGAGACAATTGTGGAAAAGTGTAATATATAGCACGAAGGGATTATACAAAAGAGAAGGGAAAGTCGAATAGAAAACACAAGAAGGAGAAATATAAATAAGACGGTAGGAGAGAGAGAGAGAGAGAGAGAGAGAGAGAGAGAGAGAGAGAGAGAGAGAGAGAGAGAGAGGAAGAGAAGAATTTACTTTTGAACGAAGAGAGGATAATAGGAGGGAGGGTGAATAGATACGAACGGAACATGAAGGATGAAACAAAGGAAGGAAGGAAGGAGAAAGAGATTGAAAGAATGGATGAATGCAGGAAGACAAGAAGGAAGGGAACAATATGTGAATGAAGGCAAGAAGGAAGGAAGAAAGGAAACGAAAACATGGATCATATATCATAAAAAAATAATGATATATATGGAAATTAAAGAAGCGAGAAACACAAGTAAAGAAGGGAGGAAAGCAAGGAAGGGATAGACAGAAAGGAAGGAAGAAATTAAGGGGAGATTTCCACTTGAGGGACTTTTTTCTTGACCCCCTTCTCCCTCATGTCTAGCCCCATTGCTTTTGAGATTTTAAGACGTTTGCCCCATTAGTTTGGTGATTTTTAAGAATTTCCGCCCCATTCTGTCAATTTGAAGACCTTTCGTGCCATTTAGGTGTCGATTTTATCCTGGCGAGCGATAGCGAGCCTGTAATTTAAGAGTAATCGGCCTTCGGCCGGGACATTTTTCTACCGAAAAATGTACAAATTTATCTTGAAAGGAGGTCAAGGGGGTGAAATTTTAAGATTGCTGGAGGAGTAGGAAAACAACTAGAAACCTGCCCTTAAGGGAAGGAGTAAACCTGCCCTTAAGGGAAGGAGTAAACAACAAAGTAAGCAATTGCATGAGTAAGTAAGTTAAAAGAAAGGTTTACAAATGTGGAGTAGATAGTTATATTATAGAAAATGGAACAGAAGCAGGAGGCGACAAATAGGAGAAACAGAGGAGAAAAAAGGAAGAAAAGGAGGAAATATGAGAGTCAAAGGAAACCAGTATATGAGTGACTAAGAAAGGAAAGGCATAAGGACTAAGAAGGGAGAGAAGGCAAAAGAAGGAAGGACAAATTGGGAGAGGAGGAAAACAGGGGAGAGAGAAGGCAGGAATGGTGACATGAAGGAAGGAAGTTAAGGGGAGACTGACCGCTTGTTTGGTCTATTAATTTATGTATTCATATATTTTTTAAGTTTCCTCCCTAGACTTAAATCAAGCTTAGAAAGAAAAAAAACTAAACCCCCCTTCAAGATAAATTTGTACATTTTTCGGTAGAAAAATGTTCCGGCCGAAGGCTGGTTCCTCTTAAAATTGCAGGCTCGCTATCGCTCGCCAGGAAAATTTTGACACCTAAATGGTATGTAAGGTCTTAAAATTGACAACGAAATGGGGCGAAAGGTGTTAAAATCGCCAAACTAATGGGCCGAACGTCTTATAATCTCAAAACTAGTGGGGCTAAACATTAGGGAGAAGGGAGTCCAGAAAAACGGTCTGCCTTCCCTTAAAGGACGAGAAAGAAGGATAATGTAGGGAGAGAAAAGAAGAAAGCATGAGAGGAAGCGAGAAAAGGGAAGGAAAGAAGGGTGAAAGGAAGGAAGGAAGGAAAGAAGAAGAACAGGAAGAAGCGAGGAAGGGAAGAAATAAAAAAAAAAACATAGGAGGAAGAGAAGAAGAGAGGAAGGGTGTAAGGAAATGGAAGGAAGAGAGGGAAAGGAAGGAAGAAGGAAGGGAAGGAGGTAGAGAAGGAAGGAAGAGAGAGAGGGAAAGGAAGGAAGAGAGGGAAGGAAGAGAGAGAGGGAAAGGAAGGAAGAGAGGAAAGGGAGGAAGCAGAGAAAGAAGGAAAGAAGTAAGAGAGGGAAAGGAAGGAAGAGAGGAAGGGAAGGAAGCAGAGCAAGAGGGGTGTAAAGAAATGAACAGCAGAGAGGAAGGAACAGAAGAAGGACGGAAGGAAAGAACAAAGGAAGGAAAGAAGGAAGAAAGTAAGGAAGGAAGAAAGGAAGGAAGGAAGGAAGGAGCCCCTATATCCCTCTCTCAGACCCAGTTACCTTCCTGAGGCAACATAATATTTTCTCACCGGCTCTATATATATGGTGGCAGGGAGAGAGAGAGAGAGAGAGTGAGTGAGAGAAAGAGAGAGAGTGTGTGAGAGATAGAGAGAGAAAGTGTGTGAGATAGATAGATTGAGAGAGAGAGAGAGTAATGGACTAAGGGAGGAGAGGAGGAAGGAAGGAAGGAAGGAAGCGAGGGAGGAAGGGAAAGAGGAAGGATGGGAGAAAGGAAGGAGGGAAGGAAGAGAAGAAGAAACGAGGGAAGGAATGAGGGAAAGAAAGGAGCGAGGAAGGAAGGAAGGACGGAGGGAAGAAAGGGGGAAACAAGGAGGAGGGAAGGAGGAAGGAAGAAAGGAAGGAAAGAAGGGAGAAAGGAAGATAGGAAGAGGGGAAGGAAGGAAGGACGGGAAGAAGAAAAGAAGGTACGAGGGGTGGAAGGGAAGAAGAGAGGAAAGGAAGATAGGAAAAGGGGAAGGAAGGAAGGAAGGAAGGGAGAAAAGAAAGGAAGGTCGGAGGGATGGAAGGGAAGAAGAGAGGAGAGAAAGAAGGTAGGAAGGAAGGAAGGGAGAAAAGAAAGGAAGGTAGGAGGGATGGAAGGGAAGAAGAGAGGAGGGAAGGAAGGTAGGAAGGAAAAAAGAAGGAAAGAAGGAAAATAAGAATATAGTAAAGGTAGGGAGCAGCAATATACCCACCCAAGTGACACATAAGCTCTATCCAGGTACATTACTCTGGCATCATAATATTGTCTCGCTACACTATATATACTGTATACTGTATACTGCCTATATGGTAGAGGGGGAAGAAGGGGAGAGGGGTGGGGAGGAGAGGAATATAGGAGGGAGAAGTAAAGGAAGAGGAAGGAGGAGGAGGAAGTTAAAAAGGAAGGGAGATGAAAACGAGAGGAACAAGTTAAAAAAGAAGAAGGAGGACGAGGAAGAGAGGAATAAGAGGAAGTAATAGAAGAAGAAGGGTGGAGGAGTAAGAGAGGAATAAGAGGAAGAAGTAAAAGGAGAAGAAGCAGGAGGAGGCAGAGAGGAATAAGAGGAAGAAGTAAAAGGAGAAGAAGGGGGAGGAGGAGGCAGAGAGGAATAAGAGGAAGAAGTAAAAGGAAAAGAAGTGGGAGGAGGAGGCAGAGAGGAATAAGAGGAAGAAGTAAAAGGAGAAGAAGGAGGAGGAGGCAGATAGGAATAAGAGAAAGATGTAAAAGGAGAAGAAGGAGGAGGAGGAAGAAGCGAGGAATAAGAAGAAGAGGTAAAATAAGAAGAAGAAGAAAATGGAAGGAAGTAAAAGATGAAAGTGAATCGAAGGCCAGGACAAATAATACATGAATGATGAATATAAGCAAGACAGAAGGGAAGGGAGGAAGGAAGGAAGGAAGGAAGGACGGAAGGAAGGAACAAAAAGGAAGGAAGAGGAAGGAAAGAATGCAGGACAAAACAGACGGTAAGTAAGGAAGAAAATAAGGAAGACAGAAGGGAAGAAAGCAAGGAAGGAAGGAAGGAAGGAAGGAAGGAAGGAAAACAAAAAGAAGGAATAGAGAAAGGAAGGAATGCAGGAAACGACAGAAGGGAAGGAAGGAAGGAAGGAAGAAAGGAAGGAAGGAAGAAAGGAAACAGAAGGATAAGAAAACAAAGCAGCCAGGAGAAAGTACATATGAATAGAATGAAGAAAAGAAAGAAGGAAGGCAGAAATGCAGAAAAAGAAGAAAGGTCAAGCTACCATACCTTAGTGACATAAACGATACGATTTATTACTCACACACTGCAATATCAACTCACTACACCAGACTGTATTTATATAGAAGAAGAAGAAGAAGAAGAAGCAAAAGAAGAAGAAGAAGAAGAGAGAGAGAGATGTACAATTGGAAAGCAAGAAGAAAGAAGAGACGGA
>JAVRFV010000428.1:50000-51736 GCA_032716605.1 Paralithodes platypus
TATTGATTAATTTACAAATATATCTTGAAGGGGGTCGGGGTGGGCCTATTTCTTTATTATTATTATTATTATTATTATTATCATTATTATTATTATTATTATTATTATCATTATTATTATTATTATTATTATTATTATTATCATTATTATTATTATTATTATTATTTTACCTTGAAGCGAGTCTGAGAAGGCGTTTTGTTAGTGTAGGAAACAAGCTAAAACACATTGCTCGAAAATTATGCGGCAGCAAGCATAATCCTCAATAATAATGTAACAAAATGCCATCATAACCCTCAAGAAGTCGGACCAGAAAGTGTTTAATGGATTTAATGATATACGTAAACACAATTTTACAGTATATAAAGGAATGATACACACAATTTTCCTATTCCCACTTATGATTCGCTACTCTCAACCTCATATCTACTCACTTTCCCCTCCTTCCCTCGCACTCTCTTTCCCTCCACTTCCCCTTTGCCTTCCTCTATTTCTCTTTTCACTCTCTTCCCCTCCCCCGTTACCCCTCCTCTTACCCCCATTTCCACTCCCTCCCTTTTGTTATTTGTTCTAGTTCCCTTCACTCCCCTTCCCCTCCCTCTAGTTCCCTTCCCTCCCATTCCCCTCCCTCTAGTTCCCTTCACTCCCCTTCCCCTCCCTCTAGTTCCCTTCACTCCCCTTCCCCTCCCTCTAGTTTCCCTTTCTCTCCCTTCTACTCCCTCTAGTTTCCCTTTCTCTCCCTTCCCCTCCCTCTAGTTCCCTTCACTCCCCTTCCCCTCCCTCTAGTTCCCTTCACTCCCCTTCCCCTCCCTCTAGTTCTCTTCACTCCCCTTCCTCTCCCTCTAGTTCCCTTCACTCCCCTTCCCCTCCCTCTAGTTCCCTCCACTCCCCTTCCCCTCCCTCTAGTTCCCTTCACTCCCCTTCCCCTCCCTCTAGTTCTCTTCACTCCCCTTCCTCTCCCTCTAGTTTCCCTTTCTCTCCCTTCTACTCCCTCTAGTTTCCCTTTCTCTCCCTTCTACTCCTTGTACCCCTTCCCCTGCCCTCACGTCTCCCTATCCTCCCTCTAGCTCCCTCATCCCCCCTCCTCCCCGCCTGTCACTCAGTTGTCGCACACACACTCTCTACTTCTCTCTCCTTATCTCCTAGCTAATCGCTCTCGCTCACTCACTCTCACTCTCTCTCATACATGTACAGACCACACACACATACACACACACACAATCACAATCTTATATTTGACTTCTTGACCCTCCACCTTCCCCCCCCCCCCCCCCCTACCTGATGATCACCCATACAAGAACCAGGGAGTCTTACTTTGATCTCTGCTCCTCCTCTCTCTCACTCTCCTCGCCAAATCATCCTTCGTCCTCATCTCTCTCTCTCTTCTCTCCAATCTCTCTCTCTCTCTCAGGTTCCGTTCTCTCTCCTTCCTTGGTTCCTTCCTTTCCACTCCTAACTTGTATGCTCCTCTCCTGTATTCCTCTGCTCGTTAATCATCTCCTTTTATTTTTTCTCTTTGGAATTATATTGAAATCGAACTTAATGCTGGTGTGAAAACGGAAATCAGATGTTATTGAGTACCCGGTTCAAGTTTATTCCTCCTCCTCCACCATATCTTCTTCTTCTTCTTCTTCCATATTGTGAGTGTGTTTCTTTGTATACATTATCATAACTCCTCGTCTCTCCACTCCAGTTCTCTACAATCTTCCATCTAAATTATTCCAACCTTCACGCTCACA
>JAVRFV010000429.1:0-25000 GCA_032716605.1 Paralithodes platypus
CAATAGTTTTAAGATTTTATGATGTTCGATTCGGTCTATTAGTTTTGGGCGTGCGATTTTATATTTTAAAACCTTTACGCCCCATGCTTATCCTATTTGTCCCAAATAAGTAAGACTTTTCGTTTGTAGCTCAGTTAGGTTTTTGTTCGACATTTTACCTGTCAAGTGATAGCGAAGCCTGTTTGAATAATTAAGTAAGGAAGAAGTGCGAGGGGAAACCGGCCTTTGGCCAGGATATTATTTGCTATACGATTTGTTTATTTTTACAAACACTTATATCCTTGAAGGAGGGTTCTTGAGGAAGGTTTGTTTAACAGTCATTGGATGGAGAGGGAAGTTAGGGGACAGTTAGCGCGTAACGGGGTAACTACAAATAATACTAATATAAAATAAGAATATATATAATATAAACGTATATACAATAGTATACAGTGATATATATACTATATATATATCTACTATATAAGATATATACATATCATATTATATATATATAAATCTATAGATAATACAGTATATACAGGTATAATATCCTAACGGATTATAGATATATATATATTCGAGGAGGGAAATAAATAACTAAAACGCACCAATCCCTCTTTCTTAAAAGGCAAGGGATCAGAGCGTTGTTTTAGCCCTCTTAGTATCTCAAAGGCCTGGCGATTCTGTCTTGGGATTGGTTCCAAGTCAAGAACAAAGAAATTAACACAAATAAAATTCATAACACAATCGCACATTCGAGGAAGTGGAGAGAGAGAGAGAGAGAGGCGAGGAGTAGGATGAAGAGGGAATCGAGAGAGTAATCGGATTATGAGAGAGGTCGAGAGAGAGAAGAGACTGAATGAGACTTCGTCGTGAGAGATTTGAAGTTTGACGAGAGATAGAGACGTCGTTGGCGAGAGTTGATTAAGAGGAGAGTGACTTAGAGAGAGAGAGACGAGATGAGCGACATGACGAGCAGATCGTGCTTAATGTCTGGTTACACTACAATGGTGTTACGACAAGCTAAAAAAGCATTCGAGCGGCAGTGAAGTGAAATAATAAAGAGAGATTGAGAGAAAGTGAGCGAGTAACGTCTGGGGAAATTAAGCAAGTCGATCACAGCGAGAGACAAGAGGATATACAATTCAGTAAATGACAAATACATAGACATATTATCGAGATACAAAATATATATATAATAGCATACATAAACATGTATTTAATACACAATAAGATACCAAGATATTTTACCGACAAGAATATGATAGTTAACAAGTTTTTTTTTAAAGCTTGATGGAGGTCTAGGGAGGAAACTAAAAAATATATCAATATACATAATTTTTTTTTATTAAACATATATCAATACATCAATATACATAAATATCAATATTATCAATATACATAATATAAATATATCAATATACATAAAATACTAAATATATCAATATACATAATATAAATATATCAATATACATAATATAAATATATCAATATACATAATATAAATATATCAATATACATAATATAAATATATCAATATACATAGGCCAAAATCCAAGCACTACCCCCTTAAGCGACTTGAAGTGTGAACGAACCGACCCTCCTACATAAGGGAGGGGGGGGGGGGGGGACCTGACTACTTGTGCCTTTCGGGGACTGGGGACTGCTACTTTGAGAGGAGGCGGGACTGCCTACTTGAAGGGGGGGGCGTGGTGGGGGGGGCGGGGGAACTGCATACTTCACGAAGGCGGGGGAACTAGCTACTTGAAGGAGGGAACGGCTACTTGAAGGGACGGACTTGCTACTTGAAGGCGGGGGGGGAACTGTCTACTTGAAGGACGGCCTGCCTACTTGAATGGGCCGGGGGGGGGACTGCTACTTGAAGGGGGGGGAGGGGAACTGCTACTTGAAGGAGGGAGGGGGTACTATATCTCGCTCTTGTTCTGGTAACTCATATTTCACTCTTAAGCTAGCTCTTCTGGTTATACTCAACCACACACACTCACAAACACATCACGCGCTCACTAGGTATCAACATACACTCTATCCCAATCCTTTCATTTCTTTCTCTCTCATCTCTCTCTCCTCATCTACTCTATCTCATACATGACATTCACTCATCCTCTCTTCTCTACACAGACTCCTCCACCCTTTTAGACGATGAGAGAGCTGTAGGGATGAGGCAGAGAAGACACGAGCGGAATTTAGAGCAGCATATGAGAGAAAGTAGAGAAGCAAGGAGACGATCTGTGTCGAGGAGAAGAGAAGTAGCTGGTAGGATATATAACTCCCTCTCCCTCACAAACTTTACCCCATAACGGTGTTTGAGGAGTAAATCTCTCTCTCACTCTCTCTCTCTCTCTCTCTCTCTCTCTCTCTCTCTATACTCGCTCTCATCTCGAATCATCTCGAAGCTCAGGTCAAATCGCACTAAAGTATTCACCATAACTTTATTACTCTCCCTCTTCCCCTCACCACCCCCCACCCCCCCTATCTCGATCATCAAAGTTCTCGCTCATAGATCTCATCCTCTCCTCTACATCAAATCTCTCATCAAAAATCTCCATCTCATCTCTTCATCTACATCTCATATCATCATCCAACACAAACGATCTCTCATCTCTCTCTCATCTCCTTGCCTGTGACTCTCATGACACACATCTTATTCCGTATCGGTTGCATCGTCTCTCTCTCCTCTCCTCGTTTTCTTTATTAGTCTATTACGCTGGATCTACTTTGGCATTAGCCTAAACGCGCCCCATCACAATAATTACACACAACTCAAAAATGCACACACACACAACAACCACTCGACTCACCTCACACTCACATCACTCTCACACTTCTCTCTTCGTCTCTCTTCACATTTTCCTCTCTCTTTCTCATCTCTCTCTATCACTCTCAAACAATTTTCTCATCTCTCCTCTCATCTTACCCGAAAAACAAGGATCCAATCCCCCCAACGCTAATATAAACCACACCACACACACACACACGTACACAGCATCAACACCCCATGTCTACCATCAACAATCCATAATACTGTTACACCCACTCAACACTACCTACACACACACACACACACACACACACACAGCAACATAACTCATCAACCAACCACCATGTCTACCATCAATAATCCATAATACTGTTACACCCACTCAACACTAACACTACCTACACACACACACACACACACACACACACACACACACACACACACACACACACACATCAACACCCCATGTCTACCATCAATAATCCATAATACTGTTACACCCACTCAACACTAACAGTACCTACACACTCACACTCACACACACACACACACACACACACACACACACACACACTACTAACACACATATGAACTCAACACCTAACAATACACACCTATATTTAACACATACATTATGACCTAAACATTTACACCCCGCGTACCTAACAACACACAAGCGTAATCAACACACACACATAAACTCAACATTTAAATCCCAAACATCCATATTCAACACACACACACATATATGAACTCAACATTTACACTCCACACTCTACACCTAACGCCCATACCCATCCCCCCACACCCACATTATCATAACACCATAACCCCAAAACCCCATCACCCATCCCCATACCCGCCACAAACCGCAAAAACACCCACATATACCAACCCACAACCCTATACCCATCCCGCCACACCCACATATACCAACCCACAACCCTATACCCATCCCGCCACACCCACATATT
The DNA here is from genome assembly GCA_032716605.1 of Paralithodes platypus. Lineage (NCBI taxonomy): Eukaryota > Metazoa > Arthropoda > Malacostraca > Decapoda > Lithodidae > Paralithodes > Paralithodes platypus. The sequence continues at coordinate 3,736 of JAVRFV010000429.1, forward strand.
CCCAACACCACAGAACCCTATATACCCATCCCGCCACACCCACATATACCAACCCACAAACCCTATACCCATCCCGCCACACCCACATATACCAACCCACAAACCTATACCCATCACCCCACACAATCACCATAACAGAACACATCTATACCCATCACACCACACCTGTACCCATCACCCCACACAATCACCATAACAACCCACCCATCGCCACCCACACGCCTACACCCATCACCCCACACAATCACCATAACAGAACACATCTATACCCATCACACCACACCTGTACCCATCACCCCACACAATCAAAACAACCCACCCATATACCCATCACACCACACCTGTACCCATCACCCCACACAATCACCATAACAGAACACATCTATACCCATCACACCACACCTGTACCCATCACCCCACACAATCAAAACAACCCACCCATATACCAACCCACAACCCTATACCCATCACCCCACACAATCACCATAACAGAACACATCTATACCCATCACACCACACCTGTACCCATCACCCCACACAATCAAAACAACCCACCCATCGCCACCCACACGCCTACACCCATCACCCCACACAATCACCATAACAAAACACAATCTCATTCCACACCCGCCATAAACCCTGAACCAAGCCTAATTAATGCTGAAAATGTCTGTCGATGCTTAATGTGAACCCATTTGGCCTAATCCAAGCCTGGTATCTGACAAATGAGACTAAATTACACCTTTATGGACCCCTATTGTTTTTTTTAGTCGAATATTTTTCTTGGGTGACCGGACAACTCAACAGTAGACCATTTCAACCAGTAGCTCTCAACCAGTACCAAATAAACCAATACGGTTAGGTTAGGTTAGGTTAGTACTATATTTTGGCACTGGTTTGGTTGGTCTTGGTCGATTTGGTACTGGTTGAAATGGTCTACTGGTTGAGATGTCCGGGAACCCTATTCTTGTATTTTTAGCTAGCGTGACTAAGCGGTACAGTACTTGACTCATGTGTGGAAGGCCCTGGGTTCGTCGCCGTAGATGTATTGACCTACAAGCGTGGCCTTCGATACCCTTAAGTGCATTGGAGGACATTAGAGGTGCGGTAGACCCGTGTCGCATGTGCATATATATATATATATATATTCTAGCACCTGTTCAGAATGACAGGTTGAATTTGTGTGCGAGTGTGCGAGTGTGTGTGTGTGTGTGTGTGTGTGTGTGTGTGTGTGTGTGTGTGTGTGTGTGTGTGTGTGTGTGTGTGTATTTGTGTGAGGGCAACTGTACATACACTGCACACTATTATCAATACTTGTATAATACTGTACATATTTTAAATTTTGTAAAAACAATATCAACACTAGCTATGTGTAATGTGAATACTGGAGAGAGAGAGAGAGCGAGAGAGAGAGAGAGAGAGAGAGAGAGCGCGAGAGAGAGAGAGAGAGAGAGAGAGAGAGAGAGAGAGAGAGAGAGAGAGAGAGAGAGAGAGAGAAAGAGAAAGCGAGAGAGAGAGAGAGACCGAGAGCGAGAGAGAGAGCAGCCAACCAAGCACCACACATGCTAGGCCAAACCCGTGAGCAACAGTGTGTCTTCAGACGAGGTAGAGAGCGGACCTGTGCCCCCCTCGTTCCCCGATTCCCCCCACCACACACCCACTTGTTCGGGCTTTTCCATCGATTTTTGGGACATTTTTCGGGCTTTCCACCCCCTAGTACGAGTGATATGATACATTTTGAGAAACTGTGTGACTCGGCGTAGTGCGTTTTCCATTTTATAAGCCGTTTCTTCGATGGTTTTCGATTCTGTTCTCTGTTTTAGGGGAACACACCCAGTTTTGGTTTCCCCATTATTTTCCAATAGATTTTTGGGAAAGCTGCTAAAACCCGCTTATTTATAGATTTCGTGAGTGATTTCGTAGTGTTAGCGCTTTCCACCTAGCGTGTTATTATTTTTAGAATTATTTTGATTTAAGCATGTTTTTGTTTTCTGTTGTTATCCCTGCTATTCTCCCCGCTTGATCCCAATGCACCAATTTTATCCTTACCCTCAAATTTTCGCCCCTGCTCTTCCTCTCTTCCACTATGTCTTCAATAAAACTATACATGATTCCCGTGAGGAGTATTTTGAACTGTTGTCTATATACGTACCTCCTATATCCTATAGTATATTGGTCATTACATATCTCTTGATATACAGTATTACATATATTTGTAATTACTATATATATATTATAAAAATCGTTCTGTATTATATACACCTATATGAAGATATTTTGTTTTGGTATATAGTCATGCATGGTATATTTTGGGATTATATATATATATATATATATATATATATATATATATATATATATATATATATATATATATATATATATATATATATATATATATATACTGTATATATTTATCCTGCTTTGGTGTACTTTATTTAATGTTGATAATTGGCATATTCTGTTGTGTCTTGATTTATATATACAGTATATATATACCCGGTATATATACTGTATATAATTATAAGATACTTGATATATTTTTGATCAGATATACATTCTTTTTGGCAAAAGTTACCGTTTTGGTTCTCTACATCCTGCAACCTAGATTTATGTTCTCTCATGTGTTATCCCATTCAGTTTGACTCGTGACCTTAGTTAACTATCCATGTTTACATTAAAGTCTTTTATATAATCCGTTTCCCTGTCTTTCTTTTCCTTCCGAGAGAAACATTGCAGTACCCTCAGTTATAGTATGAATCATGTGTGTTATACGTTACCTACCTCCAAACATTGCAGTACCCTCAGTTATAGTATGAATCATGTGTGTTATACGTTACCTACCTCCAAACGATATGCTACAAAGCTTAGGGAAACAAAAAACAGTCGAACCATTATGAAAGTGGGAATGAAACAGCTGATCGTCATGACTGTTCGAACCTCTGATTCAGACGTATTGTTAACCCCTTGTGTACCGGAGACGTCGATTTAACTGTATTGTGCCTACAAATACACGATTTCATTCGGTATAAAAAGGGCCCCCAGCAATCAACAGGCTTCGAACTATCTCACTGAACCATTTTTACTACCACAGATCCTTCTTAAACTGCAGACAATCAAATTGTCTGTATATCGCTAGAATAAAATTAAAAAGACGGGGTTAACCGGTAACATATTTTTAATTACATTCTGGCAGTGATTAGATGATTGTATTCAGCTCAGGAAGGACCTCTGGCAATAATATGGCTTTAAACTATCTCAACCAACCCTTCTAACTACCACAGATCCTTCTTAAGCTGCATAACATCGTCCAAATATAGCCACCCCACTCTTTAATGAACGAAACAAGAAGAGATAAATTGTTAGCTTTAAGGGGGTCCACCTGGCTTCCTTTTTTTACCTTGCTCTCCCTCTCTCGTTGGTTTGTTTCCATTCGGCCCCAATCAGCCTACTGTTCTAAGACGTTTACTCCCATCCAGGTGTCAATATTTTCCTGGCGAGCGGTAGCAAGCCAGCATATATATTTTTTTGTTTTGACAGCAAGCTAAATTTGTACAGTTTTCGATAGAAACATGTCTCCGGCGAAACCGGATTTCTCCATACAATGCTGGCTCGCTATCGCTCACCAGGAAGAACTCGACACATGAATGGGAATAAACGTCTTAAAACAGTTGGCTGAATGGGGCCGAATGGCTTCAAGCCAGAGAAAGAGAGAAAAGGAGAGAAGGCGAGAAAAAAGCAGATGACCCCCTCTTAAAAGTTTTGGGATTTCAAGTTCTCTTTCATTGATTAACACTCGGTTCCAAACATGTTCGTTTATTATGGGAAGGTGAACTGTATAGGGAGGATCACGCCCCCCCCCCCCCCCACGCCCACCCCACTGTATAGTCTATTCGTTATAAGTAGGCGAGGGATCTTAACTTCTATCCTCTGTAACTGAACAAGGGCTGGAACAAATGGGCCGTAAATTCCCACACCTATTCCCTGGCTGACTCTTCCTAAATAGTAGAACTATTAACTCGATTAATCTACTAGTGTGTGAGTTATGGAGGATATAAGTTAAAGATCTCTCGCCTACTTTTAACGAATGGACTATAGGAATACGGCTGAGAGTCCTACCCTGAAGAAAATCGACTTGATATTAGCAAGAATACAAATATAATATCGATTATAGGGATTACTACGTATACGTGAATAACCCCTTCTGTTCTGGTGACGTCTTTGGAATTTTCTTCTAGCTATATTTAGACGATTGTGTGCAGTTTAGACGATTGTGTGCAGTTTAGACGATTGTGTGCAGTTTTAGAAGGACCTGTGGTGGTTAAAGGGGCCAGGAGTGATAGTTCGAAGCCTGTTAATTGCTAGAGGCCCCTGTTAAATTGAATAAAATCATCTTATAGTAGCTAGAATAAAATTAAAAAGACGTCGCTGGTACAGAAGGGGTTTAATTAAATAGGCACACTTCCACGTGTTGTTTTATGTGTGTTGCAAAACATTAAATTACATCATTATTGCTTGATGCAAAGCTATGGTTTTTGTGTCACTATTTTTTTTCGTCACACTCATGCGTTTCTCTCTCTCTCTCTCTCTCTCTCTCTCTCTCTCTCTCTCTCTCTCTCTCTCTCTATATATATATATATATATATATATATATATATATATATATATATATATATATAGTGGGGGTACACTAAATAATTCACCTATAGTAATTGCTACAAGTTAACAAGTCTCCCCTTAAATTACCGGATGTTAATTTCAAAAGATTAATTCTGCGTATTTGTACCTTAATGTGAAGGAAAATAATACAATATACATATTTAACTGTATTCTTCTTCTCTTTCCCGATTTTAGGAAATAGAGATAGTATATATTTTAAAAGCCTAGATGAGACCTAAAAGCCCGAAATTATGATTTTTATACCCAATTGAAATGGAGATTAGTGAGTGATGAATGCTGAACACAACAGAAAACGGTGCAAACATAGATAGAAAATAAGGGGGGTAACTTGTAAAAAAATTAAAAATTAAACTAGATAGAAAAAAAGTAAACTAGATAGAAAAATATAGAAAACAGTAAATTATATAAGAAAAATAGACAGAACAAAAGTAAAAATAGATAGAAAATAAAGGGGTAACTTGTAAAAAAAAAAGAGTAAAGCGGTGTTCGCGGCTCAGAAATCGCGAGTGATTATACGCACGCACATTGATTTTGTTGGTTGGAATTGAGGCGTATAGCGTAGGAATACACCACGCCCTGAAGGAGGTAGGAGGAGGAAGGAGGAGGAAGGAGGAGGTAAGGAGGAAGGAAGGAGGGTGAAAGAAAAGGACAGCAAAAGGACAAAAGAAGAGAAAAAACGGTAAGGAGCGAAGGAAGGAAGGGCGAGAGACAGGGATGGAACGATTTTAAAAAGAGGACGAAAGAGCATACAAAATACTGAGGAGGGACAAAAGAAGGAAGAGAGGAGAGGAGAGGAGAGGAAGGAAGGAGAGGACGGAAGGAAGGGAGGGACAGAAAAAAGAAGGCAAGGATGAGTGAACACAAATAAAAAGGAAGACATAAGAAAGAAACGAAGTGGGGAAAGTGAAGGAACTGCAGAAAGAAGGAATAGAGAAACAAGAGAGAAACTCAGAAATAGGAAGGAAGGAAACACGAATGTAAGACTCAGAATAAGATGAAATAGACAAAGTTTAAAGAAGAAAGAAGCGAAAGATACAAAAGAGGAAAAACGAATAAAAAACTATCTAAAGTAAAAACAAAGGGAGAGGAAAAAGAAAAAGGGAAAACGTAAACAAAGAAGAGCAGGGACTGATAAAGAAGGAACAAAGAAAACGAGTTAAAGAAAGACATCAAGTAAAAACATAAGCACAGACACAAAACAAGAAAACAAAGATAAAATAAACAAACAAACAAATAAAACTAACTGAAACGATACCATAGCAAATAAATACAAAACAAGGACAATTGAACGAGTAGAATTGCAAAGAACAATGACAATCTGAACCTATACAGCATCCACCGAATCAAATTACCACAAGTGTAAGCTAAACAGATAAATACAAACTAAACACTAATCCACTTGAACAAAATATCAAACGGTAAAGAAAAGAAAAAAACAAGTAAAAAATACAACAACAAAACAAAGACAATTAAGGATACCAAGAAACAAATTACAAAACAAGGACATAAAATACAAAATACAAAACAAGGAAATCAAGAAACTAAATAAAAAACAAGGAAATCAAGCAACTGCATAAAACAAGAAAATCAAGAACATAAGCCAATACAAGCAAGTAAACAAGAAAAAAGCAAGCAAGGCAGAAAAGCCAACAAAAGCCAGACTAATCCATCAAGCAATGACTACCTCCTCCACCACCACCCACCTCTTCCACCCTTCTCCACCACCACCCACCACCACCACCACACCTCCTCCACCACACGACCACTAACGCCCTTGAGGTATGTATGTGGGCGGGGTTGTGTTTTCATAATAGTCTTGTTTCAACTTAAGATGCTGGTACTGTGTTGGTGTTTGTGGGACAAGTGTTTACATTGAGAGAGAGAGAGAGAGAGAGAGAGAGAGAGCGAGAGAGAGAGAGAGAGAGAGAGAGAGAGAGAGAGAGAGAGAGAGAGAGAGAGAGAGAGAGAGAGAGAGAGAGAGAGAGAGAGAGAGAGAGAGAGAGAGAGAGAGAGAGAGAGAGAGAGAGAGAGAGAGAGAGAGAGAGAGAGAGAGAGAGAGAGAGAGAGAGAGAGAGAGAGAGAGAGAGAGAGAGAGAGAGAGCTGATAATGGATATATGTGGGACAACACTTAGTGCTAGCCTACCGGGGTCTATAAATCCTGACCTCTAACCTCTGTAACTCAACAATGACTAGAGCAATCGAGCTAATATTTCCACCATTTGGGAAGTCACTCATGGAATAGATGTGGAGATATACAGCCAATTTGCTCTAGCCCTTTTTGAGTTACAGAGGATAAGATGTCATGATTTCTCGCCTACTTACAGCGAATAGACTATAGCACTCAGAGCAGCACCATGGTTGATAGTCACACCAGGAAGCACCAACCAGGGCAGAAACAATTATAGTGTGTTCATTGTAATACGGCCAGGCATATTAACCACTGACCTATTTAAAGGGGGGGGGGGGGGTTTAGTCCCATTATTTTTCACATTTTTAGAAGTTCGGCCCATTTGTTTAGCGATTTTAAGACCTTTGGTCCCATTTTGTTATACATTTTAAGACCTATCGTGCCATTTAGGTGTCGATTTTTTTCCTAGCGAGCGATAGCGAGCCTGTAATTATAACAGGAACCGGCCTTCGGCCGAGACATTTTTCTACCGAAAAATGTACACATTTATCCTGAGGGGGAAGGGGGGGGGGGGGGGGGTTCTAGGGGATATTTCTCTAAGTTTGAGGGATGTCTAGCGAAGAAGCTAAGAATTTATGAATGCATGAATTTATAGGCCAAACGAACAGGCTGTGTTAATAGTGACACCAGGCACCACCAACCAGGGGAGAAACCACCATAGTCTGTTCATTGTAATACGGCCATATTAACCATATTAACCACTGACACCTCTGTAAGGGGGGGGGGGGGGGGGGGGGGGGGGGGGTCGTTTTTCTGGACCCCCTTCTCCCTCGAGTTTAGCCCCATTAGTTTTGAGATTTTTTAAACGCCTCTCTCTGAGCTGTTATTAATGTCTGTCAGATGTTGAATAGGGTGGATTAGTGTAGGATTATGTTTGTTCATCTCACTCGAAACGAATAAATCAAGTTTTATATATGGCTGATGCCAATTATTGATCAAAACATACTTGGTGCCGAGACATCACTTATCAGGCCGACTTCTATTCAACAGCCCAGGCATTTTGGCTCGAACGTTCCTTGTGTTTGGCCCTGTCATTCTTTCAATTCTCGTCACAGGCAGTTCTGCGTTTTGTCTCCCTCACTCACATAGAAACAAAATTACCCTTTAATATAAAAGCATGACGATGTACGAGAATGGGGTGAAGCGTCTTATTATCGACAAACTAGTCTGGTGAAACATCTGGAAATCTCCGAACTAATGGAACGAAATGGGGGAGGTTAAAAAAGACCCTCCTCAGACCAAATAGGTTTAAAATATATATGTAAACGCGGGAAAGCGATTAAATTTGTCCGCCATCAATGTCAGGGAGGGGTCCGCGCGGCAGCATTATTTAGATTTTCTCACGTTCGAGTATTCAGTCAATCATTATAAGTTATAGCCATTCACATTTTGTTTGATATATATACAGTATATTTATTTGCATTTTTCGATAGAAATATTTCCCAGCCGAAGGCCGGTTCCTCTTATATTACAGGCTTGCTTTCGCTCAATATTGCCTTTCCGTGTCATATGTTTTCCTGGCGAGGGAGAATATAGGAATGGTGAGACAAATAATTATCAAAATTAGATTACTTGTCTCACCATTTCTATATTCTCCTTCGCCAGGAAAACATCGACACCTAAATGACACGAAACGTCAATATTGACTAGATTATGTTAAGCGGCGGAATTTAGATAAAGCGTATTTTTAAAAGCTTCCGGACCATAATTGCCCGTAACGAATGCTCGAAAAAAAGGCTCGTGTGACTCCGGCCTAAACACACCTCCCTTCCTCACCCAACAGCACATGAACCATTTCCAGGAATAATATGTGAAGCCCGGAGACCTTGACCAAGTGGCGGGTGGCGGCGGTGTGTGCGAGGCTTTAAGGGGAGATCTCCACTTGAGGGATTTTTTTCTTGACTCCTTTCTCCCTCATGTTTAGCCCCATTGCTTTTGATATTATAAAACGTTTGCCCCATTAGTTTAGCGATTTTAAGAACTTTCACCCCATATTAAGACCTTTCGTGCAATTCAGGTGTCGATTTTATCCTGGCGAGCGATAGCGAGCCTGTAATTTAAGAGGAACCGACCTTCGGCCTTGAAAGGGACTCAAGGGGATCTATTTTTAAGCTTGATGGAGGTCTAGGGAACAAACTAAATACCTCCCCTTAAGAGGGTAGTGCTTGGTTTTTACTCCATATATTTACGTATTAATTTATGTTTGAGTTTCCTCGCTAGACCTCCATCAAGCTTAGAAAAACACCCCCTACTAGACCCCCTTTCAAGATAAATTTGTACATTTGTCGATAGAAAAATGTCCCGACGAAAGGGCGGTTCATTCTAAAATTGGAGGCTGGCTATTGCTCGCCAGGAAGAAATCGACATCTAAAGGGCGCGAAAAGTCTTAATATTGACAACAAAATGAGGCGAAAGGTCTCAAAATCGCCAAACTAACGGAACAAACGTCTTAAAACCTCAAAACTAATATGGTAAACACGAGGGAGAAAGGGGTCCAGAAAAGCACTCCCTGAGACCTTGACCAAGTGTCGGGCGGTGGTGTGTGTGCGAGGCAGATACAAGTAGACTATTAATGAACTCGGCCAGGGTTTAACCCTCTCCGACATATGACGCAATTTTGAGCCTATTAGGGATACTTTAAAGCCTTTATTACCATCAGGTTTTTTTACAAACCTTTATTTTAGTTACTTCAACCTCTGCAGTTGTCTTTGAGTTAGATGTGGGCAGAAAACTAATTTTGGAGAGGTAATTATAAGAGTGAGAGAACTCTATTTCTTATTGCTAATCTGGCAACCTCTGCGTCATATATGTCTGAAGGGGTTAATATCCACTTTATTGCTCCGAACTGATCATGGCAACTATTAACCAATCCCCTAAGTGGTGGACACGAAGTTATCGCCTCCGCGCACCTGTCCTCTGTCAGCCGGCGCCCCTCCACCCAACCAACACTACTTTCACTCATATACCTCTATATTCCATCCACGGTGTCAAACGAAAGCCAAGTCCCGGTGAATCACATATATATATATTACAAATATTGCAACAAAAAGAATAAGGCCAAGTGAATTTCATCTGGACCAGGAGCCTTATCTACCGAGAGATTCTGCCAAGTGAATTCAGAGAAGGTAAATTTAAACAAGTTGTTCCCACAGAGAGCTCCAGCAAAGAGAGTTAAGGGGGTAGTACTCGCTTTTTATGGACCCCCTTCTCCCTCATGTTTAGCATATTAGATTTGAGGTTTTAAGATTTTTGTGCCGTTAGTTTGTCAATGTTAAGACCTTTCGCCCCATTTCTTCACAAATGTTAAGATCTTTCGTGCCATTTATGTGTCAATTTTGTTCTGGCGAGCAATAGCGAGCCTGTAATTTTAGAATGAATCAGACTTCGGCCGGGACATTTTTCTACCGAAAAATGTACAAATTTATCTTGAAAGGGGGTCTAGGGGGTGATAATTTAAGCTTGATGGAGGTCTAGCGAGGAAACTCAAAAATAAATAAATAAATAAATATATTGACCCAAAACCAAGCACTACCCCCTTAACTCAAAGAATTGGCAAAGTAAGTAAACTTAAAGAGTTAGTTTGAGAACAACTAGATAAGAGAGTCATAAGTTGGAGAGAGAGAGAGAGAGAGAGAGAGAGAGAGAGAGAGAGAGAGAGAGAGAGAGAGAGAGAGAGAGAGAGAGAGCAACTATACACACTCACACATGCAAAATACACCTCTCTCTCTCACACACACTCACACTCACACTCTCTCTCTCACACACACACTCACACACACACACACTCTCTCTCTCTCTCTCTCGCTCTCCAGGTCATGTGTTGCTGTCGACTGAACATACTCATTTTTCCTCAGGCTTTCCCCCCTCCCTCCCTCCCCCTCCCTCTCTCTCCTCCCATCCCTCCTCCCTCCCTCCTCTTCGGCCCTCTCCCTCTCTCCCTTCCTCCTTTCCTACCATCCTCCCCTCCCCCTCTCCCCTTCTCTCTCTCCCTCCCTCCTTTTCCCTCCCTCCCTCCTTTTATCTCCCTCCCTCCCTCCCTCCTTCCTTTTATCTCCCTCTCTTCTTTCTCTCCCTCCCTCCCTCCTTTCCTACCATCCTCCCCTCCCCGCTCCCTTGCCCTTTCCCTCTTACACGACCTCCCTCCCTCTTTCCCTCCAACCCTCCCACCTTTGCCCTCTCTTCCTCTCCCCCTCTCATTTCCCTCCCTACCTCCCTCCCTCATCCCTCCCTCCCTCCTCTTTGCCTCTTTGTTTCCTTTGTCCTTCCCGCAACAGTCAGTTATTCAGTCCCTCAGACAGTCAGTTAGCATATTTGTTCAGTCAGTTGAATCAGTATGGTAAGTAGTTAGACAGGTTAGTCATACAATCATTCAGGCAGTCAACCAGTCAGTTAATAATTGGTCAGTCAATTCTTAAGTTAGTCAATCGGCCAGTTAATAATTCAGTCATTAAGTCAGTCAATTATTAAACCAGTCAATCAGTTAATAATTTAGTCAGTCAATCAGCCAGTTAATAATTCAGTCAGTCAGTCAATTACTTAGTCAATCAGCCAATCAGATAAATCGCTCAAGCAATCACACAGCCAATCAGTCAGTTAGGTCAGTTCATAATTCAGTCAGTCAGTCAGTCCACCACTCCTCATTCAGTCCGCCAGCCAATAATTCAATCAGGTAGTCAGTCAGTCAAATCAGTCATTCACTCTTACTCAATCACCCAGTTAATTCATACCTCTGTTCCTCCCGCCTCTCTCTCTCTCTCTCTCTCTCTCTCTCTCTCTCTCTCTCTCTCTCTCTCTCTACCATTCGTCTTGCTCACCGTAAAACTCCTCCCCGCTCTTGCATGGTTCTGATGAAGAGAATGGGGGAGGGAGGGTGATGGGGTGGTGGAGAGGGGAATGGTGGGGCGAGAGGGAAGGGAGGGGAAAGGGAGGGAAGGGGGGGAGGGGAGGATGGGGGTGAGTGGGAGGGCAGGTATTGGGGAGGGGAGGATAGGGGTGAGTGGGGGAGGGGGGGAAGGGAGCGGGAAGGGTTAATGGAGGGACTGGGAAGGGGGGAGAGACAGGGGAGGTGATTGGGGGGAGTCGGGGGTAGTGGGGGGGGGGGAGGGGGAGAAGGGGGTATGTGGGAGATAGAGAAGAGGGTGAAGGAGAAGAGATGGATAGAGATAGAGAATAGAAGAAGATAAACGAAGAGAGTAAGAGAGAAGAGGACATGCAAAAATAGATTAACAGAGAGGGGAGGAAGGTGGGGAGGATAAGACAAAATGTAGGAGGGGAGAAAGGCGAGAGAGGGGGAGAGAGGGCTAGAGAGGGAGGGGTGGGAGAGAGGGAGAGGAGGGAAATATGGAAAAGATGGGAGGTGGTAAAAGAATGTGTTGAAAGGAGGGGAAGTGAGTGGAGGGGAAGTGAGTGGAGGGATATGGAGAGAAGAGGAAAGGAGAGAGAGGAGAAATTAACAGAGAAGTCAACATCCGACAGACATTAATACAGCACACCGAGAGCAAAACGTAATGACAGCGGCGACACGACTTATTTTGCCAACTGTACCTAAACTAAGAAAACCGGTGACAGGTCAGTATCTTACTTACCCCACCCCTCGTTGTCTTGGCTCCATGAATCCCGGGAAGTAAACAATGCAAGTAGGTGTATGCGTCTAGTCTATTCGCTGTAAGTAGGTGTATGCGTCTAGTCTATTCGCTGTAAGTAGGTGTATGCGTCTAGTCTATTCGCTGTAAGTAGGTGTATGCGTTTAGTCTATTCGCTGTAAGTAGTTGTATGTGTCTAGTCTATTCACTGTAAGTAGGTGTATGCGTTTAGTCTATTCACTGTAAGTAGGTGTATGCGTCTAGTCTATTCGCTGTAGTATGCGTTTAGTCTATTCACTGTAAGTAGGTGTATGCGTCTAGTCTATTCACTGTAAGTAGGTGTATGCGTCTAGTCTATTCGCTGTAGTATGCGTTTAGTCTATTCACTGTAAGTAGGTGTATGCGTCTAGTCTATTTGCTGTAAGTAGGTGTATGCGTTTAGTCTATTCGCTGTAAGTAGGTGTATGCGTTTAGTCTATTCGCTGTAAGTAGTTGTATGTGTCTAGTCTATTCACTGTAAGTAGGTGTACTGTATGCGTTTAGTCTATTCACTGTAAGTAGGTGTATGCGTTTAGTCTATTCGCTGTAAGTAGTTGTATGCATCTAGTCTATTCGCTGTAAGTAGGCGAGAAATCATGACCTCTAACCTCTGTAACTCATAGACTACTTGTTGTCTTCTACATTCCAACTACTCCCTCTCGGGCATAGGCTGAGAGCCTGTACATTCAACCGTACATTGAACGGCGAAGCCCGTGAGGTCTAGTTCCAGTCTAGGGAGTGAGACATGTGAAACAATTGGGATACAACCAGCCCCTGATATCTTTTCTTCGCAAGATGCATGGTTGCCCACCCACGGCTCGAAGCAGCCACATCTCTGAAGCTGCTTCGCTCCAGTGCTTCACTGTTTCATCACCTAGACTCGGACCCTCACTCTCTGAACGCCATCTATTGAGCAATGAACTCACTAGGCATTGCCCCCCTGTAGCATATTTTGAATATGGGAATATTCATACAGTGCTATTTAATCAGGGAACAATGAGGGGATTTTTTTGGCGTTTGTGGTAATGCACTGATACTAGGTACAGCACAAATTCCATCCCAATAATATCTTCCCATTGATACATCGGGATTCGAACCCGGGACCATTGGATTACCAGTCCAGTGGCATGACCACTCCACCACACCTCCCCTAGAGTAATCGAGTTTATATTTCTACCATATTTGGGAACAGTCAGTCAAGGAATAGATATGGAAATTTACAGCCAATTTGCTCTAGTCCTTTTTGAGTTACAGAGGATAGAGGTAATGATTTATCGCCTACTTACAGCGAATAGACTACAGCTCAAATGTCTCCACCCAATCACAAACCCCTTCTGTCCCGGCGACGTCTTTTCGATATTTGTCTAGCTATATTTAGACGATTGTGTGCGGTTAGAGAAGGATCTGTGGTAGTCAAGAGGGTTAAGCGAGATAGTTCGAAGGCTGTTAATTGCTGGAGGCCCTTTTTAAACTGAATAAAGTCGTCTAATAGTAGCTAGAATAAAGTTAAAACGAAGGCACCGGTACTGAAAGGGTTAATACACTATGAAGCCAGCATTACGTGGAATTAAGTAACTCCAGTAAAGAACGCGATGACTCCGTTGTCGACGCCTGCCCGGGATGTAACACAGCACCCCATACCATTAAACACATCATAGAAGACTGCATTTCACACAACCACTTACGCCAACAACACAATCTACACTCAATGAGAGCTCTGTGGGAAAGCCCGATCGTGGCCATGGCCTTTCTCAGGGACTCGGGGATGTTCGGCCAGGCAGCTTAGGGAACAACAACAACAACAACAACGCGATACTTATTTTGAAAAGGCTTATTACTTCGCTAAAGGTAGAAATGAGGATTGACATATTATTTTCAGCGTCCTCTTATGCCAGGCCGCGGTAGTTGTTTAGTTATGATAGATTACTTAACCCCTTCCGTGCCGGCGACGTCTTTTTCTTTTATTCTAGCTATATTTAGACGACTTTGTGAAGCTTAAGAAGTATCTGTGGTAGTAAAAATGGTGAATGAAGATAGTTCGAAGCCTGTTTATTGCTGGAGGCCCCTGTTTAAACTGAATAAAATCGTCTAATAGTAGCCAGAATTACTTATTGAATGCAGAATAGAACTACAAAATATTGACGCTATATTCAGTATGGCAATCTACCACCCATTGCTTCCCCTACCTACCTCCCCCCCTCCCCTCTCTCTCTCCTTCCTAACTCCCGCTTTCTCTTCTTCTCTCCCTCCCCTTCTCTTCCACTACCTCCTCCCCTTACTTCACCACCTCCTCCTCCTCCTTCAAGGCTTCTATTTCCTTATTCTATTTCCACTGTATTCTTCTTCTTCTTCTCCTCCCCCTTCCTTCCTTCTTCCCCTTTATCCACCCTACCAATCGAATACAGGAATCCCGTTTTCTTCTTCAACTCTCTTCCTCATCCCATGTTCGTTCCCTCCTATTCCTCTTTCATTCCATCCTTCTCCTCCTCCTCCTCTACTTCCTCCTCCTCCTTCATCTACTTCCTCCTCCTCCTCCATCCTCTTCCTCTTCCTTCCCTCCCTTCCTCTCCTCTATCCACCCTACCAATCGAATACTAATAGAGACAGGAATCCCGTTTTCTTCTATAAACAAAGGAAGCAAACACGGGAAACAGGGAGAGGGAGAAGAAGGGAGACTATATTAACACTATTTGGGCCGAAGAAGATCGTTTGCATCTCTCCTGTTTTGCTTCTTTAGTTTGGAGATTGTAAGACGTTTCATCCCATTAGTTTGGCGATAGTAAGACGCTTCACCCCATTCACGTGTCATTTATTTTCTATGCAAGCTATAGCGAGCCTGTAACTTAAGGAATTCGGAATTCGGTCAGGACATTTTTTAACAAAAAGAGAGAGAGAGAGAGAGAGAGAGAGAGAGAGAGAGAGAGAGAGAGAGAGAGAGATCATATAAACAACAAATGAACCTCGACAATGGCTACGAGCAAAAAGCCATAGGTATCAAACTGTGCAACGCCTATCCTGACAGCGAAAAGTGGAGTAAGTAAGTAACGTTGATATATGAGAGAGAGAGAGAGAGAGAGAGAGAGAGAGAGAGAGAGAGAGAGAGAGAGAGAGAGAGAGAGAGAGAGAGAGAAGACTAATATCCCTAGAGTAGCCTGAAATACGTTGCAACATAATCCCTCAAGATCGCCTTCCAAATCCCTAAACCACACGAAAACCCACCAAATAAACACTATTCTCAGGGGGAACTGCAGGAGAAACCAAATAGATATGAGTAGATAGATAGTACAGATAGATAAATATAGATAGATAGACATATATAGAGATAGAACATGTAAACACCAAATCAATGCTATTTTCAGGGGGACTGCAGGAGAAACCAAATAGATATGAGTAGATAGATAGTACAGATAGATAAATACAGATAGATAGACATATATAGAGATACTCTATAATTGTATAACCAAATCGACGCTTTTCTCAGGGGGGACTGCAGGAGAAACCAAATAGATATGAGTAGGTAGATAGATAGATAGACAGATATAGATATGAGTAGATAGATAGCACATATTGATAATACTGATAAATAGATAGATAGAAATAGATAGATAGACAGAGAGGGAGAGAACATAATTGTTAAAACCAAACCATCGCTATTCTTAGGGAAACTCCAGGAGAAAATAAATAGATATGAAAAGATAGATAGATAGATAGATAGATAGATATAGATAGACAAATACATAGATTTAGTGACAGTTAGACAGGGGGAGATCACATAAAAAAGCAATGCTCTATTTGGGGGAACTCCAGAACATCAATATATATGAATAGTTTAAATAGATAATGTAGATAGATAGATATATAGATATCCACCTATTTATCAACACACCTACCTACCCATGTACCTATCAATCTATCATTCTAATTATCTATCTATCTACAGTATCTATCTATCAACACACCTATACCTACCTACCTATCTATCTATTTATCTATCTATCTATCTATCAATCTATCAACACACCTATACCTACCTACCTATCTATCTATCTATATATTTATCTATCTATCTATCTATCAACACACCTATACCTACCTACCTATCTATCTATCTATCTATCTATCCATCGATCTATCAACACACCTACCTACCTACCTATGTACCAGTACCTATCTATCTATCTATCTATCTATCCCCAGGCAGGAATACTTGGATTTCGCTACCATTCAATTAGGCCGGGTTTTCAGGGATTTTTTTATATTTCCCACTGTTGAAAAGTACCCGAAAAAGCTTTTAAACCCATAACACACCCATATTGCCGCCGGTGAGATAGTCCTACCCCTTTTATTATAACCAATATTAACTCACTCACTCTCACTCTCACTCTCTCTCTCTTTCTCACACATACACACACACACACACAGTGCAAATACTCACACAAGCAAACACACATTAATATACATGCAGACACACACACACATAAATAAATAAACAATATATATATATATATATATATACAGTATATATATATGAACAAACACATGCATTCAACCGTACTTACATACCACATTTATTTACAAACACGACACACACGCGCGCACACACACACACACCAGGCACAAAGACCTAATTTATGTCGATATGAGAGTTAACCCTTTGAGTAGCCAACATAGGTGGAGGCATGAGCTCTACCAAGTGCCCTCTCTCTTCGTCCTATCTTCTCCTTTCTCTCTCTCTCTCTCTCTCTCTCTCTCTCTCTCTCTCTCAACGGTATGTAGGTCAAAGGGTTTAACATTGTACTTCTCCCCCACTCATAAGAGAGAGAGAGAGAGAGAGAGAGAGAGAGAGAGAGAGAGAGAGAGAGAGAGAGAGAGAGAGAGAGAGAGGACATGCAATCAAGCCTTTGTTATGATAATTGTGTGTGTACAGAGGGAGATAAATTAAATGAATAGAATGGTGTTGATGATGATGATAGTGATGATACTGATGGTGTTGATGATGATGATGATGACAGTGATGATGATAATAATGATGAGGTTGATGATAGTGATGATGATGATAATGGTGAGGTTGATGATAGTGATGGTATGATTATAAATAAATAGTGATTGAGATGATGATGTGAGGGTAGTTGAATGAGAGTGATTGGTGATGAATGGATAAGTAAGGGGTATGCAGTGAGATAATAATGATGAGGATAATAATAGTGATGATGATGATAATAATAGTGATGATGATGATAATGGTGAGGTTGATGATAGTGATGGTGATGATGATAATAAGTGATGATGATGATAATAATGATGAGGATAATAATAGTGATGATGATGATAATAATAGTGATGATGATGATAATAATGATGAGGTTGATGATAGTGATGATAATAATAGTGATGACAGTGATGATGATATTGATGGTGTTGATGATGATGATGATGATGATGATGGTGATGATGATGATAATGTTGATGATGATAATGGTGATAGATGATGGATACCAATGTGGAATGATGATAATGGTGATGATGAGAATATGGTAGTGTTGATTATGACGATGGTATAGATGGTGATGATGAGAAAATGCTATTGATGGTGGTGATGATTTATTATGGTGATGATGAAGGTGGTATTATAGTGGTGATGATGATGATGATAGTTGTCAGATCAGATCAGCGTTTAAGGTAGTTGAGGGTATAAGGCCTTTAACCAACTGGCACCTCGTTAGCTACTTTCCTACTTTCTTTTCCCGTATTTTTTTCTGCCAAAGGAGTGGTAAGAGAAAGAGGGGAGAGAAGGTATTGGGCGTGGTGAGATGAGAGCGGAAAGCTGTTGGAGTGGCTTTGTTATGTGTGTTTAGTCTGCATACGTGATGGAAGAGGATGAGAAGGAAAATGGAAGATAGGAGAAGGGAAGGGAAGAGGAGGAAGAGGGAAGAGGAGGAAAACGAAGAGGAAAAGGAGGAAGAGGAGGAGGAAGAGGAGGAGGAGGGGAAGAAGACAGCGGATATGAGGGAATAGAAAGAGGAGGGGCCGAGGGAAGTAGTAAGCTAATGAGACCTATTACGTCACACAGTCAAAGTGCCCGAACGGAGGAGGAGGGGGGGGGGGGGGAGGGGACCCCCGGGAACAGGGAGAAAATAGGGAAGAGGAGGAAGATAGGAGGGGGGCGAGGAGGGAGCAAGGCCGCATCGTAGGGTGTCGCGCGGCGGAGGCAGGAGTTGAGGAAGATCGGAGGTGTGGCTACGGCTTCGGGGGCACCCCTGCAGATAATGAAAAGACGTCCTCCTGTATCCCCAGGGCGACAAGGCTCTCTAAAATCCCTGCCGCAACTCCGTCCCCTTAAGAAAAGGAAAAGTCTCATCTCTCTATTTATATCTCTCTCCCTCCCTACCTATATATATCTCTATCTATCTATTCTCTATACTCTATTTCTCTATATATATATCTCTATCTATCATATCTACCTATATATATATATATATATACTGTATATTGAGACAGTGAGCTAAAACTAGAAGAAACAAACGATACAAATAGAGTAGACAAATAAAGGAGGAACAGAGATAGGGGATACTAAAGTAAACACAGCAAAAAGGAAATAATAGGAATCAAGAGGGAGAGAGAGTGAAATAGAAGGGAAGGGAAGACCAGGAAATTGATAACAATGTGCTTTAGACCAACCGTTTAATTAATCTGAAGACATACTCCGATCAATGATAGAAACCTACAGAGAGATAAGAGCTGAGAGAGATCTAGAGAGAGACGATACCCATGGGGGGGGGGCGGGGGAACCAAAAAAAACCCCTTTATAGGAAACCAAGAGCAGCGACTCTACAGAACTATTCTCATATTGTACACACACACACACACACTCATGCACATACAGGTACACACCCACACTGTAACACATACCCCTGGATACAAACACACATACACACACACACAAACACACATATTCACACGCACGAATGCACCCAAACTCGATCACAATTTTCTCTTTTAAACACACACACACACACACACACACACACACACACACAAACACACACACACACACACACTTACATTACTACAGTACACGCGAACAAGCAACAATTTCCAAGAATTAATGTGAACTTAAGCATACCTGTGCTTAGCTTGGTATGTGTGTGTGTGTGTGTGTGTGTGTGTGTGTGTGTGTGTGATCGCGGGTGTGTGTGGGTGTGTGTGGGTGTGTGTGTGCGGGTGGTAGAACGAACTCGTATAAAAACTTGGCTGTAATTACTCCCTTCCCTGAACTGATGAACCCGAGAGAGAGAGAGAGAGAGAGAGAGAGAGAGAGAGAGAGAGAGAGAGAGGGAGAGAGAGGAATTAGAGAGGGAGAGAGAGGAGACGGGAGGTGGACGGAGAGAGAGGAGGAGAGGAGAGGAGTACGAGGGGGGGGAGAGGAGTAGAGAAGGAGAGGCGAGAGAGAGAGAGAGAGAGAGAGGGAGGAGAGCGGAGAGGGAGAGGTAGAGAGGAGGAGGGAAGGATCGAGGAGAGGGAGAGAGAGAGAGAGCGAGTAGGGGATGCGAGAGAGAGAGAGAGAGAGAGAGAGAGAGAAGAGAGAGAGAGAGAGAGAAGAGAGAAGAGGAGAGAGAGAGGAGAGATGAGAGAGAGAGAGAGAGAGAAGTGGGAGGCGGGGGGGGGGTGGATGGGGGTGAAGACAGGGGGTAACCAACAATACATGAATAGAGACCCCATTGTAGGTGAGCTGTGAGGGGAGGGGGAGGGGAGAGGGGGATGGGGCGGGGGGAGGTAGGTAGATATAAGTGAGACACGAAGAGAAATAAGAGGACCGGGAGCAGGGGGTAAGAGAAGATTCATGGTGGGAAGGAAGGGAGGAAGGAAAGATATAGGTGAGACAGGAGAGAATATAGGAGGGGGAGGAGGGGAGGATAATAAGGGTGGGTGGGAAGGAAGGGATAAGGAAAGGAAGAAAGGAAGAAAGAAAGGAAGGAAGGAAGGAAGGAAGGCCGGACAGAACGAAGGCAGGAAGGAAGGAAGGAAGGAATGAATGAATGAATGTATGGATGAATGAATGTATGGATGAATGTATGGATGAATGAATGTATGGATGAATGAATGTATGGATGAATGAATGTATGGATGAATGAATGAATGAATGAATGAATGAATGTATGGATGAATGAATGTATGGATGAATGTATGGATGAATGAATGTATGGATGCATGAATGCATGAATGTATGGATGAATGTATGGATGAATGTATGGATGAATGAATGGATGGATGTATGGATGAATGAATGTATGGATGAATGAATGTATGGATGGTTGAATGTATGGATGAATGAATGAATGAATGAATGAATGGATGAATGAATGAATGGATGGATGAATGAATGCATGAAAGAATGAATGAAAGAAGGAAGGAAACAAGGCAGGCAGGAAGGAAGGAATGAAAGAAGAAACGAAGGAAGGAAAGGAGAATTTAAAAAGCGTAGAAAGATATAGAGTTTTAGCGAGAAACAATCAGACCTTTTATTAGAGTTTAGGAAGGTACAAAGACCTTTCATTTCCTGGAGATGATAGGCAGACCTTTAAGGGGAGAGATTTCCACTTGAGGAATTTTTGTCTGGACCCCTTTCTCCCTCACGTTTAGCCCCATTGTTTTATGATTTTAAGACGTTCGCCCCTTTAGTTTGGCGATTTTAAGAGCTTTCGCCCCATTTCTTTGTCAATATTAAGACTTATCGTGTTATATAGGTGTCGAATTTTTTTTCTTCAGGCGAGCAAA
>JAVRFV010000429.1:35000-51635 GCA_032716605.1 Paralithodes platypus
TTCCACTTGAGGGATTTTTTTCTTGACTCCTTTCTCCCAAATGTTTAGCCCCATTGGTTTTCTAATTTTAAGACGTTTGCCCCGTTATTTTGACGATTTTAAGAACTTTCGCCCTATTTATGTTGATTTTAAGACCTTTCGTGCCTTTTAGCTGTCGATTTTTGCCTGACGAGCGATAGCGAGTCTGTAATTTAAGAGGAACCGGCCTTCGGCCTGGACATTTTTCTACCGAAAAATGTACAAATTTATCTTGAAGAGGGGTCTAGGGACTGTAATTATAAGCTTGATGGAGGTCTAAGGAACAAACTAAAGACCTCCCCTTAACAGACAATTTTCTGGGGGGATTAAATTAGGGAATAAACAGGAGAGAGGACCCGGCGATAAAAAAAAAAAAAACGGGAACTTCAGAGAATATGATACAATAATATATAGTAAGAAGTGTACGGTATATATCGAACGAAATAATCAATATAAATGTATATATAAAATGAGATCAAAACATTAAGTTATTGACATTACGTATTTATTGACATTACGTATTTATTGACATTACGTATTTATTGACATTACGTATTTATTGACATTACGTATTTATTGACATTACGTATTTATTGACATTACGTATTTATTGACATTACGTATTTATTTGTTATTGGCTATCATTAGACGATATTTGACAGCTTAAGAAGGACTGAAGGCAATAAATGTCAAGTTTATCTAATTTAACGTAACAATATGCATGTGGCTAGCATTAGACGATTTTAGACTGTTTAAGAAGGAACCAAGGTAATAAAAGTCATAACAGGAAACACCGTACTGAAAGGGTTAACATAAATTAAAGCCATCAGCTAAAACCGTGTGGAAATGGATGGAATAAATTGTCTAGTTAATTTACATAGAGTAGAATTCACAATAGCATTACAATTAACACTTGACTTTAATTCGTTAATTATATATATATATATATATATATATATATATATATATATATATATATATATATATATATATATATATATATATATTAACTACTTAGACTTTGGAACACAAGGGAATTTTTATGTTAGATTTGATGAAGGACGCGAGATTCACACACACTCTCACTATCACTCATACTCTCACACTCACACACACACACTAAATGGGAATACATAACACTAAATTAATATAAATACAAGTATGATTAAAGACAAAATATACAAGAAAGAAAACATAGTAAGAAGCGAGATTACATTGGGACGAATACTAAAACAACAACAACAACAACAACAACAACTACTACTACTACTACTACTACTACTACTACTACTACTACTACTACTACTACTAATAATAATAATAATAATAATGAGCTTAAACGCAAACGGTATGATTGTCAAAATGATATAAAGGCAATTATTTTAAGAAGGACCGATAATGTCGAATAAGAGGATTACCAGAAGGGGAAGAAGGAGAGAGAATAATAAACAGGGAAGAGGGAGAGAGACTAATAAACAGGGAAGAGGGAGAGAGACTAATAAACAGGGAAGAGGGCGAAGGCCAAAAAATGAAGGGTAAAGGAGAATATAACATGATTAATAACTGAATCGATGAAAGTAATTTGGGTTATGAGCTAAAATGATGCTAGAAGGCTTAGAGTGAGTTGTGTACATAGAATACATATAACATACATGAAAACACACACACACTTACACCCCCACACACACACACACACACATATACACACACACAAATTTATCTTGAAGGAGGGTCTTGTTTAGGTGGTTATTTATCTTGAAGGAGGGTCTGTTTAGGTGGTTATTTATCTTGAAGGAGGTTATTGTTTAGGTGGTTATTTATCTTGAAGGAGGTTCTTGTTTAGGTGGTTATTTATCTTGAAGGAGGTTCTTGTTTAGGTGGTTATTTATCTTGAAGGAGGGTCTTGTTTAGGTGGTTATTTATCTTGAAGGAGGTTCTTGTTTAGGTGGTTATTTATCTTGAAGGAGGTTCTTGTTTAGGTGGTTATTTATCTTGAAGGAGGGTCTTGTTTAGGTGGTTATTTATCTTGAAGGAGGGTCTTGTTTAGGTGGTTATTTATCTTGAAGGAGGGTCTTGTTTAGGTGGTTATTTATCTTGAAGGAGGGTCTGTTTAGGTGGTTATTTATCTTGAAGGAGGTTATTGTTTAGGTGGTTATTTATCTTGAAGGAGGGTCTTGTTTAGGTGGTTATTTATCTTGAAGGAGGGTCTTGTTTAGGTGGTTATTTATCTTGAAGGAGGGTCTTGTTTAGGTGGTTATTTATCTTGAAGGAGGGTCTTGTTTAGGTGGTTATTTATCTTGAAGGAGGGTCTTGGTTATCTTGAAGGAGGGTCTTGTTTAGGTGGTTATTTATCTTGAAGGAGGGTCTTGTTTAGGTGGTTATTTATCTTGAAGGAGGGTCTTGTTTAGGTGGTTATTTATCTTGAAGGAGGGTCTTGTTTAGGTGGTTATTTCTTTAAGGGGAGATTTCCACTCGAGGGATTTTTTTCTGGACCCCTTTCTCTCTCATGTTCAGCCCCATTGATTTTGAGATTTTAAGACGATCGCCCCATTTGTTTGGCGATTTTAAGAACTTTCGCCCCATTTCTGTCAATGTATAAGATTTAGGTGTCGATTTTTTCCTGGCGAGCGATAGCGAGCCTGTAATTTAAGGGGAACCGGCCTTCGGCCGGGACATTGTTCTACCGACAAATTTACAAATTTATCTTGAAAGGGGGTCTAGGGGGAGTAATTTTAAGCTTGATGGAGGTCTAGGGAATCAACTAACAACCTCCCCTTAAGCTTGATGGAGGTCTAGGGAATCAACTAAAAACCTCCCCTTAAGCTTGATGGAGGTCTAGGGACGACATTACAAACAATAATAAAAGACAAATAAATGAGCAAATAAACACGCCCAGTTCCCCTTAAATAAACACGCCCATCCCAGTTATCAAAATGGCGTCCAACAATACAAAGTTACCATAATGGCCGAAGTTGTCCACTCCCCCCCCCCCCCCCCCCCCCGTGTTATAGTGTATGTCATTGTGCTCAACTGGTGGTCGGCGTGTGTGTGCTGTGTGTTCATTAAGGTCCCTGTGGTGGTGGTGGTAGTAGTAGCAGTCTCTCTCTCTCTCTCTCTCTCTCTCTCTCTCTCTCTCTCTCTCTCTTCCCTTTTGACGGTGAAGCTCAATAAGCAGTTTGAGTTTCGGATAATTCTGGCCTTTGAGGACCCTTATCCTCATTCACGGGCCCCCCCCTGCTCTCCATTATGCTCGATAAGTGGTTTGTTTTGGTCGTGTGTTTTTGGCGGGCTATTCGTTATTATGCTTGATGAGTGGGCCTGTTTTCGTTCCTTTTTTTAAGCTGATTGAGTGGCCCTTTGTCTTCAACACAGTGGTGCTAATGTGTGCTGGTGTTCGTACGTGTGTGTGTGTGTGGGGGGGGGGGGGGGGGGGGGGGCTGGGGGGTGGAGGGAGGATGGTGGGGGGAGAGGGAGGATGGGGGGGATAAAGGGGAGGGGGGGGGGGGGAGGAGGAGGGGCACGGGGCAATAATAGTTCTAAAAATTCTTATTGTTAAACAAGCTGTCCTATAAATAACTCTGCAACTCTATCTATAGCCCCACTAGTTTTTGAGAATTTAAGACGTTCGCCCCATTAGTTTAGCGATTTTAAGACCTTTTGTGCCATTAAATTATATTATATTTTGAGCCTTTAATATTTATTAGGAGGAATCGGCCTTCGCCCGGGATATTTTTCCACCGACAAATTTACAAATGTATCTTGAAAGGGGGTCTAGGTTTTGTTTGTAGCTTATGAGGTCCACCGAGGAAGCTAAAAATAAATAAATAAATATATAGACCAAAAAAAAACATCAAAAATATATAAATAAAATAAATATACCCAAAACCAAGCACTATATACCCCTTAAATAGGTAACACCAAGCCGGACCACATTATAAGCTCTATATTCAGACTTATAAGACCATACGTAATTCACCCCCCCCCCCCCCCCCCCCCACACACATGCTCTCGCTCTCTTTCGCTATTGCGGAGCGAAATTGGCTTGTTAAGAAACACATATACTGTACATGTGATGGGTTTACCCTAATGGAGGTGTGTGTGTGTGTGTGTGTGTGTGTGTGTGTGTGTGTGTGTGTGTGTTACATACAGTAATTTACTTTCTTATGTCATATAAACTACGATTATCATATGTAAGACTGTGATCATTGCAAATATGATTAGGATTATTACATTGATTAGGATTATCATACAGAAGATTAGGATTATCATACAGAAGATTAGGATTATCGCATAGACGATTAGGATTATTAGAACAGATTAAGATTATCGTGTAAAGAATATAAGCTGGTTTAGGCTAAGATTATCATATTATAATATTAATTATTTTTATTTACAAGATTAGGATTATTGTTTATCAAATTAATAATAGAATATAGTTACTGTTTACAAAATTGGAATAATTGAACAACATATGATTATCTAGTATCAGTGTGTCACTATTATTAGTAAGAAGTTTAGGATTATCAATTAGGATAGCATTATTGAACAAACTAGGATTATTGATTAGCTGATTAGAAGTATAGAAACAAAGTTAAGATTATCACATACAAGAACAGGCTTACCGTTGATAAGATTAGCATAATCACTCGAATATTAACCCCTTCAATCAACAGGCTTCCAACTATCTCACTTAATCCGTGTTACTACCACAGATCCCTCTTAAGGGGAGATCTCCACTTAAGGGATGTTTTTCTTGACCCCCTTCTCCCTCATGTTTAGCCCCATTGCTTTTGATATTATAAAACGTTCGCCCCATTAGTTTAACGATTTTAAGAACGTTCACCCCATATTAAGACCTTTCGTGCCATTCAGGTATCGATTTTATCCTGGCGAGCGATAGCGAGCCTGTAATTTAAGAGGAACCGGCCTTCGGCCGGTAAATTTTTTACGAAAAATGTACAAATTTATCTTGAAAGGGACTCAAGGGGGTGTAATTTTAAGCTTGATGGAGGTCTAGGGAACAAACTAAATACCTGCCCTTAAACTGCATAATTATAATCGTCTGAACAGAGCTAGAATATAATTAAAAAAGACGTGGCCGGAACAGAAGGGGTTAAGGGTGATTGTGTTTACCATGATTATTGTTTTGATTAATAAGATTATCGACTAGACTAGGATTATTGTTTGAAGGATTATTGTTTGAAGGATTATTGTTTGAAGGATTATTGTTTGAAGGATTATTGTTTGAAGGATTATTGTTTGAAGGATTATTGTTTGAAGGATTAGATTTATAGCTAGAATGTTAAAATGATTGACAAGCCTTGGATATCACTTAGTGGATTAGGATTACTGATTAGAAGATTATAATGATCGTCCAGATAAATATACTCACAACAAAAAATAAGGATATCACTTTAAAAGTTCAGGATTATCGTGTAGAATTATTAAAGGTTGATCATGTGTTATAATCCCTATGCTTTTACCAGGGCACCGCTTTCATCGGGGTGAATGGCTATTATGCTCGCTGAATGGCCCCGTGGTGTTGTTAGTGTGCTTGTTGAGTGGCCGGAGGGGTGGGGTGGCAGAGAGAGAGAGAGAGAGAGAGAGAGAGAGAGAGAGAGAGAGAGAGAGAGTGAGAGTGAGTGAGTGAGTGAGTGAGTGAGTGAGTGAGTGAGTGAGTGAGTGAGTGAGTGAGTGAGTGAGTGAGTGAGTGAGTGAGATTTTGAGATTGTATGACGTTCGTTCCGTTAGTTTGGCGATTTTAAGACCTTTCGCAATATTAAGACCTTTCGTGACAATTAGGTGTCGATTTTTCCTGGCGAGCGAAAGCGAGCCTGTCATCTTTTAAAGGAACCGGTCTTCGGCCAGGAAATTTTTCTACTGAAAAATGAACAAATTTATCTTGAAAGGGGGTGTTTCTTTAAGCTTGAAGGATGTCTAGCGAGGAAACTAAAAAAATACAAAATACAAAAAATAAAAATAAAATAAAAGTAATTATATCCACACATAAATAAATACACCAAAAAAGCAAGCACTACCCCCTTAAGGGGAGGTTTTTAGTTTGGTCTCTAGGTATCCATCAAGCTTAAGATTACAAACTAAATACCTCCCCTGAAGTAGTTGTGCAACACTCAAACACGCGGGCAGCTGCGCAAATGCAAAACAAAATTTCGTTCTTTCCAGCACGACTAATACATGAATAATTACAATGCTTCAAAGGCTGGACGTAATTTATGACCAAGCCAGGACTCATAATATGAAGGGGAGGTTTCCACTCGAGGGATTTTTTTTCTTGACTCCTTTCTCCCTCATGTATAGCCCCATTGCTTTTCTAAGTTTAAGACGTTCGCCCAATTATTTTGACGATTTTAAGAACTTTCGACCCATTTCTGTCAATTTTAAGACCTTTCGTGCCATTTAGGTGTCGATTTTATCCTGGCGAGCGATAGCGAGCCTGTAATTTAAGAGGAACCGGCTTTCAGCCGGGACATTTTTCTACCGAAAAATGTACAAATTTATCTTGAAAGGGGCTCAAGTTTTTTTTTTTTTTTTTTTTTTTTTATGTGATTGAGGGAGGCAAAAGGCATAACTGCCTATAGCGAGTGCCTCCCCCATAGTTGAAAGAGTGACAGGGCCAAAATCAAGGGCCGTTCGAGCCAAAATGCCTGGACACACGGAGTTTGAAGCAATTTAAGTCATAGGAAGAGGGAAAGACTGATTCTGGGAGAGAGTTCCAGAGCTCAGCTGTTGAGTAGAAGAAAGTTTGAGAGTAACGTTTCACTCTTGGGTTGGAGAGTTGCACAGAGTAGGGGTGGGATTGAGTTGCAAGACGGGTACCACGTGCCCTACGTAAAGGAGGTGGTATGCACTGGGATAGCTCTGAGGAACACTGATTATTATAGTAGCGATAGAATAGCGAGAGAGATGCAACATTGCGGCGGAGAGAGAGATTGCAGAGAGTTGGTGAGTGGACGGGAGTTAATGATACGAAAGGCCTTCCTTTCAACTTTGTCTAGGAGAGCGGTGTGAGAGTAACCTCCCCACACATGTGAACAATACTCAATACAAGGGCGCACTATGCCCCTATGTACAGAGCAAGAAGCTGTGCAGGGGAAAAGAACCCCCTAAGGCGGTTGAGCACACCCAGCTTCTGGGAGGCTGCCTTAGCAAGACTGGTAATATGGTCCTTCCAAATGAGAGCAGAAGAAAAAGAGACACCAAGAATATTGAGAGAAGATGAAGGGTTGATTTTTGTATTGTTGAAGAATAAGGGATAGTCCGCTGGGAGATCCTGGCGGGTAGATAGATGGAGAAATTGGGTTTTGGACGCATTAAAGTTAACAAGGTTTTCTCTGCCCCAATTGGAAATAGTATTTAGATCAGAATTTAAGAGTTCTATGGCTTCATTACGTTTGTCGTTGAGGGATTGCTGGCTGGGGCGTTCTGAAAAACTAAAGGAGTAGTGTAAGGTTGAGTCGTCTGCGTATGAATGGGTGGGGAATAAGGTACAGTTAAGGAGATCATTTATAAAAATTAGAAAGAGAATAGGAGATAGGACAGAGCCCTGAGGAACACCGGAGTTTATAGGGTGAGGAAGTGAACAATGGCCGTCCACAACCGCGGCTATGGAACGGCCGGAAAGGAAATTAGAGACAAAGGCACAGATGGAGGGATAGAAACCGAAGGAGGGTAGTTTAGAAATTAAAGATTTATGCCAGACTCTATCGAAGGCTTTCGATATGTCTAGTGCAATAGAAAAAGTCTCACCGAAGTCCCGAAAGGAGGATGACCAAGAGTTAGTAAGATATGAAAGAAGATCACCAGTAGAGCGACCCTTAAGGAAGCCATACTGGCGATCTGAGAGCAGATTATGAGAAGAGAAATGCTTAAGAAATTTGGAAGCAAGAATAGTTTCAAAAACTTTAGAAAGACAAGAGATAAGAGCAATTGGACGATAGTTGGAGGGTTGAGAGCGGTCACCCTTCTTTGGGACAGGTTGAATGTGAGCAAACTTCCAGCATGAACGGAAGACGTTAGAGGATAGACAGAGACGAAAGAGTTTGCCTAGGCAGGGAGTCAGCACGGAAGCACAGTTTTTGAGAACAACAGGAGGAACACCGTCCGGACCGTACGCCTTATTAGTGTTAAGCCCAGAGAGGGTAGAAAGTACATCTTTAGAAGATATTAGGCATAAGTAAGAGAGAGGAGGGCGGAGAGGGAGGAATAGTGTAATCTTAAGCTTGATGGATATCTAGAGACCAAACTAAAAACATCCCCTTAAGCAAACCAAACCTAACACAGCTTAGCTTAACCTAACTTATATATTTTAGTAAAGCATAAATCTGACTTAAACAATCTTAACTAAGCCTTAACTAATCATACCCCTAATCTAACCTAGCCTAACCTAAGCAAATTTATGCTAACCAATCTTAATGGAATGCAAAAATACTTAACGCAATTATTATAGAAGTAAAAGCCGGTGGACGATCTGACTTGTTGGCGAAATTACTGATAACAGAAACCAAAACAAAGGTTTTATTTGTTTTAAAAGAATGGAAGGTTGTTAATTTGGGTTCCATATCAATTGAACTCACACTCACTTCAACCAGTAGACCTCAACCAGTGCCAGCTCAACCAGGACCACGTATATTAGTAGACCTCAACCAGTGCCAGCTCAACCAGGACCACATATATTAGTAGACCTCAACCAGTGCCAGCTCAACCAGGACCACATAATTATATTAGTTAATATTAAAGTGCTAAACCAACACTATTGCTGGAGATGGCACTGGTTGAGATTTACTAGTTAAGGGGAGGCAGACCATTTTTCTGGACCCCCTTCTCCCTAATGTTTAGCCCCACTAGTTTTGAGATTATAAGACGTTCGGCCCATTAGTTTGGTGATTTTAACACCTTTCGCCCCATTTCGTTGTCAATTTCAAGACCTTTCGTGCCATTTAGGTGTCGATTATTTCCTGGCGAGCAAAAGCGAGCCTGCAATTTTAAGACGTACCGGCCTTAGGCCGTAACATTTTTCTACCAAAAAATGTACAAATTTATCTTGACTGGGGGGGGGGGGGGGGGGGGGGGGGGGGTGTGGGGGGGGGGGGGGGGGGGGGGGGGGGGGGGGGGGGGGGTGTGTTTTCTAAGCTTGACGGAGGTCTAGGGAGGAAACTAAAAAAATATATGAATACATTAATTAATAGACCAAACAAACGGTCAGTCTCCCCTTAAAATAGTCTACAGGTTGAGTTAGCCTGCCACCATTGATTTCAAGTACTTACCGTTGAGAGTTTATGCATTTTATGGTGTGTAAATGGTGGTGATGGTCTCCCAACATGGAGCATTCATTGACTTACCTGGAAAAGAAGGAAAGAAAGATACATTAAATACGTTTAAATCAGAGAGAATAAGGAAATGCAAGGAAAGATAAAAGAAATGTTCCCTCTCTCCCCTCCCCTCTCCTCCTCCTCCTCTCTCTCTCTCTCTCTCTCTCTCTCTCTCTCTCTCTCTCTCTCTCTCTCACACATTCCTCAAACCTGCTAATACCGGTACCCGCTTTCCCAACCTATTATTAAACGAGAGAGAGAGAGAGAGAGAGAGAGAGAGAGAGAGAGAGAGAGAGAGAGAGAGAGAGAGAGAAAGTGTGTGTATGATTGAGAGAGAAAAATAGAGCGAGTGTAATGAGTAAAGCAGAGAGAGAGAACGGCAGACATTTATCCAATTTTATGTGTCGCAAAATCTTAAAATTAGAGCCATAAATTCTGATCCATAAGGTTTTTAGGAGTCATCTCTCTCTCTCTCTCTCTCTCTCTCTCTCTCTCTCTCTGCTTTACTCATTACACTCTCTCTATTTTTTTCTCTCTCTCAATCATACACACACCTCTCTCTCTCTCTCTCTCTCTCTCTCTCTCTCTCTCTCTCTCTCTCTCTCTCTCTCTCACACTAACAATAATCTCTTATATCTGCTTTCTACTTTCCTTTACTCAATTTTCTCTCCCCTTCCTTCCTCTTCCCCCTTATTCTTTTTCCTCTCTCTCCCGTTACTCCCCCCCCCCCTCTCTCTCTCTCTCTCTCTCTCTCTCTCTCTCTCTCTCTCGCTGACGCATCACCTTTCTTTTTCCGCTTCTATTTTTTTTTCACCTTACATCCATCTTTCTCCAATATTGCTGCTCACACCTACACCCGCGCACACACACACTCTCTCTGAAACACACACACACACACACATACATACATACATACATACACACACACTCACATACACACAATCATCACTCACATACACGCACAGTGACCTGAAGAAACTATCTGCGAAATGTTGTCAATAAAGTGCTCTTATTTATATGGTGTGTAATCACACACATACATACACACACACCACACACACACACACACACACACACACACACACACTCTCAGCTAGACACACACTCAAACACACATACATACACACACACACACACACTCTCAGCTAGACACACACTCAAACACACATACATACACACACCACACACACACACTATCTCACCTACTCCTTTTTACTACCACAGATCCTTCTTAAACTACACAAAATCGTCTAAATATAGCCAGAATCAAATAAAAAAGACGTCGCCGGTACTGAAGGGGTTATTATTATACACCAGGGTACATAAATACATACAGTAGGTTGCCATTATTATACACCAGGGTACATAAATACATACAGTAGGTTGCCATTATTATACACCAGGGTACATAAATGCATACAGTAGGTTGCCATTAAGGGGAAGCTTAGGTATTTTCTTGACCCTTCATTTCTCCCTCATGTCTAGCCCCATTAGTTTTGAAATTATCAGACTTTCGCCCTCATTTGGTAATAATCCACTCGTCATTACGCCCCCCCCTCCCTCCACATGCACGTATACGTACGCACCTAGTCTCTCTCTCTCTCTCTCTCTCTCTCTCTCTCTGTCTCTCTCTCTCTATCTCTCTCTCTCACACATACAACACACGTACAAACTCATTCTGTATCTTATTCGCTTCACATTTTTTGTCTCCCTTTACTCCTATACTCACTCGCTTACTTACTCACTCTCACTCTCTCTCACACATACACACACACACACACAATTTCATTCTGTATCTTATTCGCTTCACATTTTTTGGTCTCCCTTCATACACACACTCACTCTCACTTTCACACACACAAACACACACACACACACACACACACTCTCTCTCTCTCCCCTTCCGCCCCTCTACTCCTAGAGCCTATAGCTTACACAGAATGGACAACTTTTTCAAGGGGATTACTCACTAATTGGCTCACGGATTCGAACCGTCGTTTTGGAGTCCTGGGCCAAGCTCGTCATTTGTTTTGGTGCCTGTGGTTTGTATCGGTTATACTTTTCTTGTGTTGTTTATACTTTTCCCCAATGTCCTTATAGCCCTCATTTGTTTTGGTGTGTACGTGGTTTATGTCGTTTATACTTTTGGTGTGTGTGGTTTGTCTCGTTTATACTTTCTTGTGTACTATATACTTTTCTTGTGTGTGATTTGTGTCGTCTATACTTTTGGCGCGAGTGTGATTTGTGTCGTCTATACTTTTGGCGCGAGTGTGATTTGTGTCGTCTATACTTTTGGCGCGAGTGTGATTTGTGTCATCTATACTGTGCTCGAGTGTGATTTGTGTCGTCTATACTGTGTTCGAGTGTGATTTGTGTCGTCTATACTGTGCTCGAGTGTGATTTGTGTCGTCTATACTGTGTTCGAGTGTGATTTGTGTCGTCTATACTGTGTTCGAGTGTGATCTGTGTCGTCTATACTGTGTTCGAGTGTGATTTGTGTCGTCTATACTGTGCTCGAGTGTGATTTGTGTCGTCTATACTGTGTTCGAGTGTGATTTGTGTCGTCTATACTGTGTTCGAGTGTGATCTGTGTCGTCTATACTGTGTTCGAGTGTGATTTGTGTCGTCTATACTGTGTTCGAGTGTGATTTGTGTCATCTATACTGTGCTCGAGTGTGATTTGTGTCGTCTATACTGTGTTCGAGTGTGATTTGTGTCATCTATACTGTGCTCGAGTGTGATCTGTGTCATCTATACTGTGTTCGAGTGTGATCTGTGTTGTCTATACTGTGTTCGAGTGTGATTTGTGTCGTCTATACTGTGTTCGAGTGTGATTTGTGTCGTCTATAGTTTGATAAAACAAATTTGGGCGGGATATTATACATTCTCTGGAGGCCTATTTCCTGATATTTGATTGCAGGATAAAAAAGTACTAAATCTATGCTCCCTATATTAACCCTTTGAGGATTATGAAGCATGTTGACAATTTAATCGGCTTATTATTATGCAATACACACACACACACACCCACCCACACACACGTATAAACCCACATCCACGAACAATGTACAAATCTATCTTGAAGAAGGGTCTTAGGGGTGTTTTATTAAGTTTGATGGAGATATGGAGAAAACTAAAAAAGAAAAAAAAAAAAAAAAAAAATATATATATATATATATATATATAAACAAATACATACGCCCATCCCCCCTTAAAATCGTACATACGCTTTTTCTCTAACACACACACACACAAACACCCACTCGCACCCACACACACACACAAACACCCTCTCGCACCCACACCCACACACACACACACACAAACACCCTCTCGCACCCACACACACACACACACACACACAAACACCCTCTCGCACACCCACCCACACACCCACTCGCACACCCCCACACACACCAAATGAGTGATTCAGAGGCATTAGCGGTCAGAGCAGCAACTTAGGGTAGGGGAGCTTCATGGTTCACTGCACCTGGTTAAGCTTTATGGAGGGGGGAACCAACTATTATTTAAAACAAAAAATAATACTAATAAACAAAAAGAAAATGTCGA
The DNA here is from genome assembly GCA_032716605.1 of Paralithodes platypus. Lineage (NCBI taxonomy): Eukaryota > Metazoa > Arthropoda > Malacostraca > Decapoda > Lithodidae > Paralithodes > Paralithodes platypus. Next base: position 47,918 of record JAVRFV010000429.1, read on the forward strand.
ATCCTGCGAAGCAGGGTTTTGGCGGGTATGGGCTCTAGACCCAGGAAATGAGTTGCCTAATTATTATTGTAAAATATGTCCTAATAAAAGTTATACTTGAATCACTGACTCCTTCGAATCATTTCCATGCATCCATTTTAACTAACCTAGAGATTAATCAAATAATATTGTTATATGTTTTACATCATAACTTCTTCATATTCTATCCAATTGGCAAAGTCAACATAAGATGCAAATTATGAAACAGACTAACATCAACACATTATCTGAAGTGCGAGGGATTTTTTTTCTTCACATCTCCTGTATGACCTAGATGTGTGTGAATTTGTATTTTGCTGTTATGTATTCATTGTTTTCTGTTGTGTTGTCCCTATTCTGGTTCTGTCTTGAGTCGCCGCCCCCCCCCCCCCTCCTCCCTAAAAAAGAAAGGAAAAGTGGGGATTGGGCCTGAGTATATAGATAGATAGATAGATATATAGATACCTTAAAATCATATATACGCATTTTCTGTAACACGAAAATCCTCTCTGCTGTTAGGTCATGATACTCGCCCTGTAAAAAGTGTGGAAGTTTGCTCTTATGCATCACTGAAGGGTTTTGAAAAATGTCTATATAATAATGTCCTCAAGCTGGGTGTATTGTTTACCTTCGTGACGTCACAGGGCGGGTCCATTATGTGAGCTATGGGGGAGGGAGGGTGGGCTCAAATTTGGGGTAAACTGTTGGGATAGCAGGGTGGGAAGGCTGAAGGAAGGCAACATGTGATAAATATCCAGTAAAATAGGAAAATGTGAAGGATGAAATAATGTAGGGACGATTATAAGAGACAGTTAATATACAATATATATATATATACTGTATATATATATTCTATTTCGATCTTTAATTTATAGATATAGATACAAACAGATATATATATAGATAACTATAAATAAAAATACATACTGACCCATAGGGAATAACATGCAGCAATAACAAAAACAAGTACAGTTGATCAAAGAAAAGAAAACAAACAATTGACAGAATTTACAGTATATGCATAATTTAGCTAAGTGAGAAGATGTAGAAGATGAAAATTATCCAAGGTAACCCAATTATACAGGTTGAAGGAGGAAAAATGTTGAGGAAAACATTAGGAAAAAATTAGTTTAGTATTAAGGAAGAGCTAATTTGAGAGAGAGGAAAAAAGAAAATGGAAAAGGTGAGAGGCGAAGAAGGTGGACGGATATATGAGAAGGAGGAAGGAAGGAGAGAACATTGGATAGATAGAAGTGAAAGTAGATAAACAGATTAATAGATAGCCTGACAGAATATACAGTATATACTATATATACTGTACATATATATAGATACTAAATAGATAGGTAATAATAGACCAACTCGATAGAGAAATGCACACATAGGAGATGCACACACACACAAACATATATATATATATATATATATAATATATATATATATATATAATATATATATATATAGAGAGAGAGAGAGAGATGAGAGAGAGGAGAGAGGAGAGAGAGAGAGAGAGAGAGAGAGAGAGAGAGAGAGAGAGATTGACATAAAGAAAGATAGATACACAGAATATTAGATTTACTACGACGAAGAACCCATTCAGGGGGAAGGAAGGGTGGTAGTAAATGGAAGAAGGAAGGAAGGAGGGTGGAGGAAGGACGGAGGAAAGCAAGGAAGTAAGGAAGGAAGGAAAGAAAAAGGAAGGACAGGGGAAGGAAGAAAGGAAGGAAGCAGAAAGAAAGAATGGTGGGGAAAGGAAAGGAGAAGAGGAGGGAGGAAGTAAGTAATGAAGGAGAAAAAGAAGGGGGGAAGGGAGCGATGGTGGGAAGGAAGGAGGAAGGAAAGGAGGAAGAAAGGAAGGAGGGAAAGAAAGGAAGGCTGGAATGGGAGGAAGAGGGTGGGGAAGGAAGGCTAAACACAGGGAGGGAGGAAGGAAGGAAGGAGGGGGAAGGAAGGAAGGCTAAAAAGGGAGGAAGAAAGGAAGGAGGGTGGGGGAGTAAGGAAGGAGGGTGGGGGAGTAAGGAAGGAGGGTGAGGGAAGGAAGGAAGGAGGGTGGGGGAAGGAAGGAAGGCTGGAAAGGGAGGAAGAAACGAACAAAGGAAGGAAGGAAGGAGGGTTGGGGAAGGAAGAAAGGAAGGAGGAAAGGAAGGAAGGAAGGAAGGAGGAAGAAGGAAGGAAGGACGGAAGGAAGGAAGGAGGGTTGGGGAAGGAAGAAAGGCTGGAAAGGAAGGAAGGAAGGAAGGAAGGAAGGAATGAGCGAAGGAAGGAAGGAAGGAAGGAAGGAAGGAAGGAAGGAAGGAAAGAAGGAAGGAAGGAAGGAAGGAAGGAAGGAAGGAAGGAAGGTGAATCTATTAGCATACACAATCTCACTGTGTTATATATACCCAGACAATCCGCGTTTGTAGACAGTCGTGACGTCACAGGGCGAGTCCATTATCAAGAGTTGGGGGAGAGGAATATATAGGCTATTGATAGAGAGGTGATAGCTACATAGATATAGACATTTTAGATACTAAATACATGCATACATATGTATTATATATCCACACAATCAAACATACCTTGAAAAACTAATATATAAATTAAGTATTATAAGAACGAATGAAGAAATAGAGAAAAGAAGGAAGGAAGGAAGGAAGGAAGGAAGGAAAGAAGGAGGGTCTGTCAGCATAAACAATCTCACTACCCGTCCCTTGTTTTATGTACACCCAGGCGACCCGGGTTTGTTGACACTCATGACGTCATAGGGTGAGTCCATTATCAAACTCCAACCTACTGTATACACCTTCAAACGCCGCTTAAGAGGAGGCAGGCCGTGTGTTTGGTCTATTGAAACTGATTTTTTTTTTTTTTTTTTTGGTCTGCATAGATTACAGTTTTTACATAATTACAATTTATATATAATTATATACCCGGTATATATATATATATATATATATATATATATATATATATATATTAAGACCAGGTTCTTTGATGAACATTTTCATCTTAAAGAGCCTTCATATCCATATTAATTAATTTATTCATACATATTTTTTAGTTTCCTCCCTAGACCTCCATCAAGCTTAGAAAAACACCCCCTAGACCCCCCCTTCAAGATAAATTTGTACATTTTTCGGTAGAAAAATTCGGCCGGTTCCTCTTGAAATTACAGGCTCGCTATTGCTCGCCAGGAATTAATCGAAACCTAAATGGCACGAAAGGTCTTAAAATTTACCACGAAATGGGGCAAAAGATGTTAAAATCGCCAAACTTATGGGCCGAACGTCTTATAATCTCAAAACTAGTGGGGCTAAACATTAGGGAGAAGGGGGTCCCCCCAAAAAACGGTCTGCCTCCCCTTAAAAGGCCGTCATGGGTATTATTGATAGATGCAATTATAGCTGGACAAAGAGAGAGAGAGAGAGAGAGAGATGCAGAAAGACAGACATATAATCATATAAAAATGAAAGCGAAAATGTGAAGAAAAAAACACGATTTTTTTTAGCAAGGAGACAAATAGAATAAGAAAAACCAACATAAGCAGACCAACAGACACAGACAGAACAAAACACAGACAAATTATTGGTAAGGAAGTCTATCAAATTAGAATAAGAATATGAAAGAAAACGCAACAGATAAGGCCGTTTGACACAAGAGCTTAGAGGACAGACTTAAATAAATCTTGAATGGAAGCCAAATTTTTAAAGCTGCAATCGTA
>JAVRFV010000430.1:0-30000 GCA_032716605.1 Paralithodes platypus
ATACATATAATTTTAAGACTCTCGGATACATACATAAAACATACATACCATTTTAAGACTGAGTGCTCCACACATACGTGCAGTGTTTCTTGTCCTAATGGCGGCGTTCCAGGCAGCCCTCTCCTTTCAATACCCCTTCTCCCCACCCACAGACCCCCTTCCCCACACCCACAGACCATAAACAAACACAAACAACTAAACACAATCACCAACACCAGCCCCACACAAACTCAAGCACCCCACAACACCCCCACACAAACTCCAGAGCCCCCACAACACCCCCACAACCCACTCCAGACCCCCCACAACACCCCACACAAACTCAAGCACCCCCCCCCCTCACACAAACTCCAGAGCCCCCACAACTCCCCCACACAAACTCAAGAACCCCCACAACACCCCCCACACAAACTCAAACACCCCACTAAAGTCCCACACAAACTCCAGAGCCTCCAAAACCCCCCCACACAGAAACTTCAGAACCCCCCCTCCCCCACAAACTCCAGAACCCCCCACACACAAACTCAAGCACCCCCACAAACACCCAAGCAAGCGAGCAAATAGTAAGTTGAGTCCAGAAAAGCCAGAGAACTGCAATTCTCTCAGGTATTTACGGCAGGACATAAACTTTACAGATAAAATACAGCAAGATGGTGGATAGAATTGGAGGAGAGCAGAAGGTGGATAACGAGGGGAGAAAGGGAGGAGATGAAATAAGATAGGTTGGGGAATGAGGAAAGTGTACGATCCCCCTTAAGAGGGAGGAGTTTATATAGTAGATAAAATACAGCAAGATGGTGGATAGAATTGGAGGAGGAGGGGGAGTAGAAGGTGGATAAAGAGGGAGAAAGGGAGGAGATGAAATAAGATAGGTTGGGGAATAAGGAAGAAGGAGAAGAGGGAGAGAAAGAGGAGGAGTGTATACAGTAGATAGGGTACAGGAAGATGTATGTATGTATGTATGTATGTATGTATGTATGTATGTATGTATGTATGTATGTATGTATGTATGTATGTACTCAGGCCCATTCTCCACTTTTCCTATTTTTTTTTTCTTCTTCTGGGGGTGGCCGACTCCAGACAGAGCCCGAATAGGGACAACACAACAGAACACAATGAACACACAAACACAAAATACAAATTCACACACATCTAGGTCACCCAGGAGAAGACCCAGAGACCCAGGGTCACCAAGGTTCCTCCAGCACTCCCCCGGCCCCCAACCACCCGGAGAGGTTCCAATCTCGGCAGGCAGATATGCAGCAGAGCGAAACTACAAGCCCGCCCACCAGGACCAGATATATTAGTTCCAACTTACAGTACAAAACTAACACTATTGCTTGAGTTGGCACTGGTTGAAGATTATGATCTATTGGTTGAATTAGCCTGCCACTATTGATTTAAAGTACTTACTGTAGAGGTGCATGCAGTTTTTTTTTGGAGAATTCAATTACTTACCTGAAAAGAAGGAAAACATACATTAATTACATTAAAATACATAAAAATACATTAATTACATTAAAATACATAAAAATACATAAAAATACATTAAAATACATAAAAATACATTAAATACATTAAAATACATAAAAATACATACATTAAAATACATAAAAATACATTAAATACATAAAAATACATTAAATACATAAAAATACATTAAATACATAAAAATACATTAAATACATTAGGATAAGAAGGAAGAAGGGAAAGGCAGGAAAAGAAAAGGAAAAACAAATGTTCCCTCACCCTCCCCCCCCCCCCCTTCTCTCTCTCTCTCTCTCTCTCTCTCTCTCTCTCTCTCTCTCTCTCCTAAACTACACAAAATCGCCTAATGGTAACCAGATTAAGGGAGCCCACCTCGATTTTTTTTTCTCTTTCTCTCCCTCTCTCTTTGGCTTGTATCCATTCGGCCCCATTCAGCCTACTGTTTTAAGACGTTTACCCCCATCCAGGTGTCAATATTTTCATGGCGAGCGGTAGCAAGCCAGTATATATATATATTTGTTTTGACAGCAAGCTAAATTTGTACATTTTTCGATAGAAAAAGTCTCCGGCGAAGCCGGATTTCTCCATACAATGCTGGCTCCCTATCACTCCCCTGGAAGAACTCGAACACCTGGATGGGGATGAAAGTCTTAAAACAGTAGGCTGAATGGGGCCAAATGGATACAAACCAGAGAAAGAGAGAAACGGAGAGATACCAAAGCAGGTGACCCCCCTTAAGCTAATTGGTGGGTTGGTGATAATATAAATATAACAGGAACGGAAGCTCTGCAAGCAACTGTACATTCATATAACAGGAACGGAAGTTCTGCAAGGAACTCTGATGTACAGTCGCGCTAATAAGTGATGTCTCAGCACCAAGTATATTTTGATCAATAATGGGTATCAGTAATATCTAAGCTTCACGTCTTCATATCCAGTGAATGATACATGTTCCTACACTTACCCACCCTATTCAACAACTGACAGACATGAATACAGCACAGGGGAAGCCAAACGTAATGACAGCTGGGACATGACTTATTAGCGCGACCGTACTTCAATGCGTGCTTGTGTGTTTGTGAGGTAATGGTTGCTCTCAGTCGGCCTGTATATGTGCCTGACTCAATTGCTGTTTTTTTTTGTTTTTCTTTTTTGCATGCAGGGCTTGTTATTGGTTTCATTGATTCATGTGTGTGTGTGTGTGAGAGAGAGAGAGAGAGAGGGGGAGAGAGAGAGAGAGAGGGAGGAGAGAGGAGGAGAGAGGAGGGGAGATGAGAGAGGAGAGGAGAGTGAGAGAGAGAGAGAGAGAGAGAGAGAGTGAAAGAGAGTGAGAGAGAGAGAAAAAAATATATATTACATATTGATACACATACAAAATCTTACTCATAAATATATCAAAGCAGTTATACACACGGAAACGCACACATATGCATACACACACACACGTACATGTATGTATACTGTATAATTATACAGAATACACATACACAATCATGCATACAAAGACAATACCACAATACCACCCCTCATACACAAACACAATCCCAACCACACACACACACCACCATCACCACCACCACCACACACACACACCATCACCACCACCACCACACACACACACACACACCACCATCACCACCACACACACACACCATCACCACCACCACCACACACACACACCATCACCACACACACACACCACCACCACCACCACACACACACCATCACACCCCCACCACAACACCACCATCACACCACCACCACACCACACACCACAATCACCACCACCACCAGCACACCACACCACCACCACACCACACCATCACCACCACCACACACACACACCATCACCACCACCCACATGCCATCACCACCACCCACACACCATCACCACCACCCACACACACCATCACCCACATACCATCACCACCACTCACCCACCATCACCACCACCACACACACACACACCATCACCACCACCACACATCACCATCACCACCACCACCACACATCACATCACCACCACCCACACACACCATCACCACCACCCACACACACCATCACCACCACCCACACACACCATCACCACCACCCACACACACCATCACACACACACACCACCATCACCACCACACACACACACCATCACCACCACCACACACACACACCACAATCACCACCACCACACACACACACACCATCACCACCACCACCACACACACACACCATCACCACCACCACACACACACACCATCACCACCACACACACACACACCATCACCACCACCACACACACACACCATCACCACCACCACCACACACACATAGAGACACACACACCATCACCACCACCACCACCACCACACAAGCATACACACACACACACACACACACACGGAACACAGTCAAAAGAATACCTGCATGGGAAAAAAGGGATTGTTTGTTCATTGATTTCCTCCCAAACCTCTCTTCCTGAACTATCTTTCCTCCTCTCTCTCTCTCTCTCTCTCTCTCTCTCTCTCTCTCTCTCTCTCTCCTCCCTTATGTCCATTTTTATTAAGGGGGGTCACCGGCTTTTTTGTTATCTTTCTTTCCCTGGGTTGTATCCATTCGGCCCCATTCAGCCAACTGTTTTAAGACGTTTATCCTCATCCAGGTGTCGATTATCGCGAGACAGCATTGTTAAGAGAAATCCAGCTTCGCCGAAGATATTTTTCTATCGAATAATGTACAAATGTAGCTTGCTGTCAAAACAAAAAAATATATGCTAGCTCGTTACCGCTCGCCAGGAAAATATTGACACCTGGATGGGGGTAAACGTCTTAGAACAGTAGGCTGTATGGGGCCGAATGGATACAAGCCCAAGAGAGAGGGAGAGCAAGAGAAAAAAAGCGAGGTGGGCTCCCTTAAGGGGAGGTTTCCACTAGAGGGATTTTTTTCTTGACCTTTTTCTCCCTCATGGTTAGCCCCATTAATTTTGATATTATAAGACGTTCGCCCCATTAGTTTGGCGATTTTAAGAACTTTCGCTCCCTTTCTGTCAATTTTAAGACTTTTCGTGCCATTTAGGTGTCGATTTTTTCCTGGCGAGCGATAGCGAGCCTGTAATTTAAGAGGAACCGGCCTTCGGCCGGGACATTTTTCTACCGAAAAATGTACAAATTTATCTTGAAAGGGGGTCTAGGGGGTGTAATGTTAAGCTTGATGGAAGTCTAGCGAACTGACTATAAAAACCTCGCCTTAATGCTCTCCTTCCCTGGCTTTAGTTTTATTGACGTTTCCTCTTCCTTATTCGTTGTCCTTCTCTGTTCTCGTTCATTAACTCACTTTTTCTTTATTCGCTTTCTCCCTTGTTCCAGTTTTGTTTAAGTTTGCGTTCTTTGTTCTCACATTTGGTGTCATTTGTTTATTCTTCCATTTTTCTTTTAAGTATCCCTTCTCGGTTCCCATAGAATAACTTAAGTTAAATAAAAATCGTCTAGTTTTAGCCTGAATCATTGGTAAATAGACGTCATGGTGCTGAAGGAGTTAAGTTACTCTTCTTCAATTGGCTTTCTAGTTATTTCTATTTTATTAATATTTACTTTCTTTGCTGTTCCCTGGCTCCCTTCTTTGCTGTTCCCTGGCTCCCTTCTTTGCTGTTCCCTGGCTCCCTTCTTTGCTGTTCCCTGGCTCCCTTCTTTGCTGTTCCCTGGCTCCCTTCTTTGCTGTTCCCTGGCTCCCTTCTTTATTCATTATCTATATAGTATTTGTGTCCTTATACGTTCTCATAATTGGGGCTCGTTTTACATCCAATTAATTTTACAAGCTGATGAGTTTTTGCATATTTTGATTGGCTTGAAAAGTTCCCAACATTTAGTATAGCCATTCATCATTATATCTGTATATAATATTGTACACACGCACACGCACACACACACACACACACACACACCTACGAATGAACACTATATTATTCCTAAATGCCATATTGAAATGAGTAAAATCATCATGAAAATCAGTTATATATATATATATATATATATATATATATATATATATATATATATATATATATATATATATATATATATATATATTCCTCGGATTGTCGAAATTGGTTGCAAACACTAAATTTCGGATTGAAAAACGTGAACCTATATTATTTTCCCCTGTAACCTACCCCTCCCTAACAATCAACCTATCTTCTCTCTCTCTCCCCAATGCCTACCCTACAATTATCTCTCTCTCTCTCTCTCTCTCTCTCCCTCTGAATGATGAAGATTGTTGCTCAAATTGCAAAAAATCTATATGTTCCTTTATCATCTGGAACCTATCAACATTTACTTCTGTATAGTATTTATTTTCCTTCTGTCCTCTACCCTACCCCCTTTCTCCCTCCCTGTCTTCTCTCACCCCGATTCCTGATCTTCAATTCGCTACTGGGAATCGGAAATGGGAATTATGGAACGGGAATCTGTAATGGGGATGCAAACTCGAGAATTTCTTTTTTTACGGACAGAGTGAATGTGTCTTTGGCTATGATTGTCTGTGCTTGGGAAGTGCTTGTTGTATATATTGTGGTGGTGGTGGTGGTGGTGGTGGTGGTGGGAATAGTTGTGGTGGTGATGGTGGGAATAGTTGTGGTTGTGGTTTGGGGGTAGTGATTGTAGGTTTTGAGGTGGATGTTGTGATGACGGTGGTTGCGATTGTGATGATGATGTTTGTGGTTGCAGTGATGATGTTATGGTGGTGGTAGTGGTTGGTGAGGATGGTAGTAGTATTGGTGGTGGTGTAATAGTTTAGATGCTTATGTTCTAGGTGTGGTGTCCCGAGTTCGTATCCCGGGAGGACCATATGATTTCATTAGTTTGTTCAAGTACATAGGGGTTTGTAATTGATGATTAAATGTTAAGAAAGGGGTGTTATAGTGCCAGTGGTGGTGGGGTGATTGTGGTGATGATGGTGTTGGCAATTGTTGTAGGTTGGTGGTTCTGTTGTTGTTGTTGTTGTTGTTGTTGTTGTTCCCCAAGCTGCCTGGCCGAACAGCCCCAAGGCCCCGAGCAAGGCCAAGGCCATAACCGAGCGCCCCCACAGAACCCTCCCTGCCTACCACAATAAAGCCTGGGTGACCGAAGCCACTCCATGGCGGGGAGCGAAGGAGGGTGCGGAAACGCCCGGGAAACCAAAGCCCCACCCAGGGCCCTGTGCCCCTCAGCAATTATGAAGAGAAAGTTGAGGGGCAAAGGAAAAATGTGACGCTTTGGCTTCCAATCTTGGTAGATTGGGAGGTCAATACACGGAAAAGACGCCGTCACTTGAGATCTAGGAAAGACATAAGTAAAAGGAACAGTCGGAGTAAGCTATGGGTATGGCAGAGATCGCTCAGTTCTCACTCTGATAGACCAGCCCATCACCATATGACTAGAACCCAATCCTCTCAGCATCTTGTGGTTGTCGGTGTTGTTGGTAGTAGTGGTTGTGGTTTATGAGGTGGTAGTTGTTGTTGGTGGTATTGGTTATATTGTTATTAACGTTGTTGGTGGTATGTATGATGATTGTGGAGGTGGTGGTGGTGTGTGTGGTTGTAAGGATGATTTTGGTGATAATGGGAAAGATGTTGCATTTAGAAAAAAATGAATATAATTGCTGAAGAACGGACGAAATTCTATAGAAAGAGAGAGAGACACAAAGCATCACAATGCAAATTAAAAAGTAATGCAATACAACAATGAAAATACTGTCATTAATAACTTGTACAATGAAAACACATGCAACAAAGTAGCCAGACAAAACACATGCAACAAAGTAGCCAAACAAAACACATGCAACAAAGTAGCCAAACAAAACACATGCAACAAAGTAGCCAAACAAAACACATGCAACAAAGTAGCCAGACAAAACACATGCAACAAAGTAGCCAAACAAAACACATGCAACAAAGTAGCCAAACAAAACACATGCAACAAAGTTGCCAAACAAAACACATGCAACAAAGTAGCCAAACAAAACACATGCAACAAAGTTGCCAAACAAAACACATGCAACAAAGTAGCCAAACAAAACACATGCAACAAAGTAGCCAGACAAAACACATGCAACAAAGTAGCCAAACAAAACACATGCAACAAAGTAGCCAAACAAAACACATGCAACAAAGTAGCCAAACAAAACACATGCAACAAAGTAGCCAGACAAATATCACATATTAGCAAAATACAATATGGAAACCAGAACGTAAATAAACAGTCCAGTGGTAGACCAAAATAATATATAAACGCGAAATATATATACAATGTTTTTAATATATTGAATTGCATGCAAATATAATTCCCTGTCAGCATTTTTCTTTCCCGTGTAAATCCACCTACTTCTATTATCTCTCTCTCTCTCTCTCTCTCTCTCTCTCTCTCTCATTCTCTCTCTCACTCTCATCCATTGTAACCCGTGAACCATAAGCAAAGTAACAGGCGCCACACTCTATGTTCAATAAACTTGCTCTTCAATCACACATATTGTCGCTCTCCATCACGTTTTCCACATCCAACATTTGTATTTATATCTTATTCAATGGGATCTGTGCATTTCGTTTGAACTCATGAACTATTGTTAATATTATTAATAGGTTGACAGTCTTCGGTTATTAATAGGTTGACAGTCTTCGGTTATTAATAGGTTGACAGTCTTCGGTTATTAATAGGTTGACAGTCTTCGGTTATTTATGTGCTCTTTGGTTATAACTAGTTACATTATTTTCACATAAGTTTCCCTATTTACGCCTATTAACAAAGTTTGAGAGAGAGAGAGAGAATGTGTGTGTGTGTGTGTGTGTGTGTGTGTGTGTGTGTGTGTGTGTGTGTGTGTGTGTGTGTGTGTGTGTGTGTGTGTGTGTGTGTGTGTGTTGTTAGCATACAAGCTTATGCATAATTAAGTGTAGTTAAGTGAGCTTGCTGGGACGAGTATCTACCTACGAACCTGCGTTACTGCATATAAAGTTTTAGAATAATAATATATATACCGGTATATATATATATATATATATATATATATATATATATATATATATATATATATATATATATATATATATATATATATATATATATATATATATATATATATATATATATTATATATATATATATATACGTGTGTGTGTGTGTGTGAGTATTTACCTATTTGTATTTACCTATTTGTAGTATACAGGAGTTGAGCTTTTTAGGCTCGTATTGTCCCGCTTCCTGAGTTACAATAATCTAACTTTGCCTTAAAAATATGAATGTTTTTGGCACACACCACTTCCTCTTCCAACTGATTCCATTTACTTATACTTCTGTAAGGGAAACTATACTTTCTCACATCTCCTTTACATCTTCCTTTCATTAGCTTATATCTATGCCCCCTAGTTCTACCATTATCTTTCACAATATAACCCTTCTTGTCCACCTTTTCGAGTCCTCTCACACATTTGTACATCATAATCATATCGCCTCTCTCCCTCCTATCCATTTGAGATGGTAAATCTAATTTCTTTAATCTCTCCTCATATGGTAATTCTCTCAGTTCTGGTATCATCCTAGTTGCAGCTCTCTGAACCTTCTCCAGCTTCTTTATATGCTTTTTTAGATGTGGTGCCCACACCACTGCCGCATACTCCAGTCTTGGTCTCACCAGTGTTTTTATTATTTTCTCCAGCATCTCCTCGTTTATATAGTTAAAGGCTATTTTTATTCTGTTTAGCAGTCCATATGATTCTCCCACTATCTTATTAATATGATTCTCAGGTGAAAGATCACTCCTAACAGTTATCCCTAAGTCCTTTTCTTTCTCTGATGGGTTAATAGTGTTTTCTCCTAACTTATATTCCATATGAGGCCTTCTTTTACTTACTCCCATTTCCACTACATGACATTTATTTGTGTTAAATTCCATTTTCCACTTCTTGCTCCATTGATCTATCCTATCCAAATCCCTCTGTAATTCCCTACCACTGTTTTCATCTTCTATACGCTTCATGATCTTGGCATCATCTGCAAACATATTCATATATGCATTTATATCCTATGTGTGTATATATTATGTGTGTGTGTGTGTGTGTGTGTGTGTGTGTGTGTGTGTGTGTGTGTGCTACTGTGTGTGTGTGTGTGTGTGGGTGGGTGAATCAGCCATTGAGTTTCAGCTTGGAAAGAGTAGTTCTGGCTGAGCGACCTAAATGTTCATCAATCCGGAAACTCAACTTCCACTAACATATATCTCTCTCTCTCTCTCTCTCTCTCTCTCTCTCTCTCTCTCTCTCTCTCTCTCTTTATATATCCTAAATATATATAATTATAAAATTTACAGGTACTAGACAATCGTTTCAGAGAGCGAGCCAAGAGAGGCCGAGTAAGTGAAATCCGGGTAGTACACTCGGTAGACTAATATCGTATTATTGAGTCTACCCGATGAACAGGTCCGGAGTAATGGCCGACTTGCGAGGTTCCTTCTATATGGAAGTTGGAGCTGTAGACATAGATACTTAGCAGAAGTATGAGCTAAAATACGTCCGTAGTACATTCATAAATACATAAAACCCAATTCAACCCACCCTTCAGCCATCAGAAATCTACACTATTATTTGTATTTCTGTTTAATATCGATGTTTACGGCTCCAACTTCCTTATAGCCTGAAACTCGCAAGTGGTCAATTATGGAGGCGATTCATTTGTGGACAACTTCTCGGTAGCTAAGGGGTTTGACAATAGATATATAGACAGTGACATATTTTCTGTGTGTATTAGTTGGAGTAATATTGGTTTAACTCGCTGTTTTGCTCTCTCTCGCTCTCTCTCTCTCTCTCCCTCCCCCCTCTCTCTCTCTCTGGCAAAAGATAAAACTAACTTTAATTAGGAACGTCAATTCCTGCGCCAACCAAAAGACTCTCCCCTTTCTCTCCCTCCCTCCCTCCCTCTCTCTCTCTCTCTCTCTCTCTCTCTCTCCCCCGCCATTCACCGCACCTTTTCAATCAAACTCTTAAGGGGAGACGGGCCGGTTTTCTGGATCACCTTCTCCCTAATGTTTAGCCCCACTAGTGTTTGAGATTTTAAGACGTTGGTTCCATTAGTTTGGGGATTCTATGACCTTTCACCCAATACATTTGTCAATATTAGGACCCTTCGTGCCATTTAAGTGTCGATTTTTTCCTGGCGAGCGATAGCAAGCCTGTAATTTTAGGAGGAATCGGCCTTTGGCCGGGACATTTTTCTACCGAAAAATGTACAAATCTATCTTGAAGGGGGGGTCTAGAGGGTGTTTTGCTAAGCTTGATGGAGGTCTAGAGAGGAAACGAAAAAAGTATATGAATAAATGATTTAATAGACCAAACAAACAGCCACTGTCCCCTTAATCCATCTCCTATCAAATATATATTTTAATCCTTTACAGAGACCAAAAACCAGGAGGAGAAAACTTTAATTCCGAGGAGGTAGTTCTTGACTGGTACTTTCAATTACGATCGAAGACTGTTTTCATATGTATGCAAATATTAGTGTTATCCCGTACGTAAATGATATGATCATTAACAAATTATATGATCATTAACAAATTATATGATCATTAACAAATTATATGATCATTAACAAATTATATGATCATTAACAAATTATATGATCATTAACAAATTATATGATCATTAACAAATTATATGATCATTAACAAATTATATGATCATTAACAAATTATATGATCATTAACAAATTATATGATCATTAACAAATTATATGATCATTAACAAATTATATGATCATTAACAAATTATATGATCATTAACAAATTATATGATCATTAACAAATTATATGATCAAATTATATGATCATCATTAACATATGATCAACAATGATTATAACAATTATATTGATCATTAATTATAATTATATGATCATTAAATGATTATATGATCATGATCATTAACATTATATGATCATTAACAAATATATGATCATTAACAAATTATATGATCATTAACAAAATATTCCATTAACAAATTATATCATTAACAATTATATGATCATTAACAACATGATGGTTTCCCTTTCTAAACTGTTTGGACACTTTTTTCCCTTTTGTTGTTGCTTGATTTCCTTTGTACTCCTTTGTAAATACATAAATATAATTATGCTAATAAGGATGAAAATCCAAGTTTTCGTGTATATATATATATATATATATATATATATATATATATATATATATATATATATATATATATATGCCTTTCCTAATCTGAATACAATCGTCTTACAATAGATAGAACACAGACAAATAATTCCGTCTTTTAAGGGTTAACTATTCCTGAACCCGCCCTTTGCTCTCCGTGGCGTGGTTATTGATCAGATTGATATCCAAAATTCGAAAATGGATATTAATCGTGATCGTGTACTCAATCCTTAACTGTGTTGGTGGTGTAATTGGTTTTGATGTTTATGCTCTGGGTGTGGTGTCCCGAGTTGGAATCCCGGTAGGACCATATGCTTTCATTAGTGTATTTAAGTACATTGGGGTTTGTAATGGATGATCAATGTTAAGAACGCGGTGTGACTTATTCCTTCCTCACCCAGTCTCGTCCCTTCAACAAGCAGTGAAATACAGTAGATCTGATGCTGCTTGCTTTCCTTTCGTATGCTGTCTAATCCATTGTAATAACTATCATCTTATTCATTGTATTTGTAACCCACTGTAACCGCTTTGTTATCCCTTGTAATAAGCAAAATCTGTTGTTTCTTAATTTCCTTTGTATTCCTATATAATCCTTTTAAATAATACAAATGTGTTGTTGCTTGCTTTCCTTTGTAATCAATTGTAACAACTTAAGATCTGTTGTTACTTGATTGATTTGTAATCCTTAGTCTTAACTTAAGATCCATTTATATCTTGATTTACTTAAGGGACCCCACCTCGCTTGTTTTCTCTTTCTCTAGCTCTCTCTTTGGCTTGTATCCATTCGGCCCCTTTCAGCCTACTGTTTTAAGACGTTTACCCCCATTCAGGTGTCAATATTTTCCTGGCGAGCGGTAGCGAGCCAGTATATATATATATTTGTTTTGACAGCAAGCTAAATGTGTACATTTTTCGATAGAAAATTTCTCCGGTGAAGCCGGATTTCTCCATACAATGCTGGCTCGTTATCGCTCGCCAGGAAGAAATTGACACCTGGATGGGGATAAACGTCTTAAACAGTTAACTGAATTGGGCCGAATGGATACAAGCCAGAGAAAGAGAGAAAAGGAGAGAGATAAAAACAAAGCCGGTGACCCCCCTTTACGATTTGTTGTGCCTTGATACCCTGTGCAATCCTTCGTATTCCTTTGTGAGACGTCCTCCCTAACCTTACTTTTCTCCCCCCAACAGACGCGAAATTGCGGTGTTGGGTGAAGAGAATTACAGTCTGGAACGCCAACTAGACAGCTACCAGAAATAACTCTCGTAAGACCCATCAGCTTTTCTCTGCTAGCCTACTCACTAAACTTCATATATTTTGATCACTAACCTAAATTGATTCTACCCATTTCAGATGCCCATTTATCGAGTAACTAATCACTAATCTCAATTTGTTCTATCAACAGGCTGAAGATTAGTTCTTCAGATGCGCATTTATCTTTTATCTAGTTGACCAGGCAACTCAATAAGTGGGTCATTCCAACCAATTGATCTCAACCAGTGCCATTGTACTGCTAGAAACAGGTGTGGTTATGTTAGTTAAGAATATGACAATAACAAGCGTTTTATCACTCCATATATAAATTCAATGACAATCCCTCAACATATATATTCAATGACAATCCCTCAACATAAAATTATATTCAATGACAATCCCTCAACATATATATTCAATGACAATCCCTCAACATATAAATTCAATGACAATCCCTCAACATATATATTCAATGACAATCCCTCAACATATATATTCAATGACAATCCCTCAACATATATATTCAATGACAATCCCTCAACATATAAATTCAATGACAATCCCTCAACATATAAATTCAATGACAATCCCTCAACATATATATTCAATGACAATCCCTCAACATATATATTCAATAACAATCCCTCAACATATATATTCAATGACAATCCCTCAACATATATATTCAATGACAATCCCTCAACATATATTCAATGACAATCCCTCAACATATATATTCAATGACAATCCTCAACATATATTCAATGACAATCCCTCAACATATATATTCAATGACAATCCCTCAACATATATATTCAATGACAATCCCTCAACATATATATTCAATGACAATCCCTCAACATATATATTCAATGACAATCCCTCAACATATATATTCAATGACAATCCCTCAACATATATATTCAATGACAATCCCTCAACATATATATTCAATGACAATCCCTCAACATATATTCAATGACAATCCCTCAACATATATATTCAATGACAATCCCTCAACATATATATTCAATGACAATCCCTCAACATATATATTCAATGACAATCCCTCAACATATATATTCAATGACAATCCCTCAACATATAAATTCAATGACAATCCCTCAACATATATATTCAATGACAATCCCTCAACATATATATTCAATGACAATCCCTCAACATATAAATTCAATGACAATCCCTCAACATATATATTCAATGACAATCCCTCAACATATAATTCAATGACAATCCCTCAACATATATATTCAATGACAATCCCTCAACATATATATTCAATGACAATCCCTCAACATATATATTCAATGACAATCCCTCAACATATATATTCAATGACAATCCCTCGACATATATATTCAATTATCCCAATGAGGTAATCTTGTAAATCACACGGTTGCTTAAATTAATATATCCTTAGTCTATAGTCTATTCGCTGCAAGTAGGCGAGAAATCATGACTTCAAACCTCTGTAACTCAAAAAATACTAAAGCAAATTGGCTGTACATTTTCACATCTATTCCTGGACGGACATTTCCCAAATGGTAGAAATATTAGCTTGATTACTCTAGTCGTTTTTTAGTTACAGAGGTTAGAGGTCATGATTTCTCGCCAACTTACAGCGAACAGACTAGCTCCGATACCAGTGCGAATGATTTCTCGCCAACTTACAGCGAACAGACTAGCTCCGATACCAGTGCGAATGATTTCAGAAACGTTGCCGAGAAAACGTATTGCCCATCGACATTAACAATAAACACTTATGTGACACTCCGTTAAATTGCCACTAGTGTATTTGGACTTGGATGACTTTGGCACTGGCTGAGATCCGGGGGTTGAAAAGGTTTACTGGTTGAGTTGGCATAAAATCCCACTTAACAACTCCCCTTTCTAAATATTTCTGTAAATTTCAGATGCTCATTCATTAAATATGTTCTAGCAGGGCTGCCCGTGTTGCTTGTGCTAACAAAAGTATCCAACACAGTCTGACCCACTCTTGTTTCACGGTTTCTTGCTTAATGTACAGTAAGTACTGTAGATGGTGAGAGGTCGGAGTCAGCCAGCCAGCATGATTCATAATAAATGTATATATATTATATACACAAGAGTAAGGCCAGTGCTGATATATACATCTTTATTGATTGGGCGGCGTTTATGTATACTGTATAACAGCACTGGTCTAACTCTTTATAATAAGTCTCCGCTTCGCACGGGACGATAGTATCGCTTATATGTAATGTACTGTATATATATATATATATATATGTAATGTATATATATATATATATATAGTATTTGTATTATAGTGCTTAAGCGTAAGATACACTACGGTCTGAGAATGCCACGCTTGACACTCACTGACTGCTGTTCTTGACACTGACGAAATTGGGTTAAGAGGCTCCACCCCTTCCCCCAACCCCAAGCATGGCTCAAACGGCGCCACTGGCCCTCCTAGGACACCATTAATTACTAGTATAAGTTTTCAGCTACCTAGATTGAAAACTGTGGCTGTATATATAACCAACCTACTAACAGACAGACAGAACACAAAATATTATATCTATCTATCTATCTATCTATCTATCTATATACTCAGGCTTCATCCCCACTTTTTTTTTTTTTTTTTTTTTTTTTTTTTTTTTTTTTTTTTTTTAATAGATTAATATATTTTACGTTTCTTCTATCAACAGACGCGAAATTGGTGTGTTGGAGGCGGAGAACTATAGTCTGGAGCGTCAACTCGTCAGCTACCAAAAATCCATCTCGTACGCCCACTCGCGGGGCACCTACGTTGACGATGTGGCAGAAGGCGAAGAAGGCGCCCCACTCCCCGCTACCGAAGAGTACGAGGGGCACGAGGGGCACGAGGGGCACGAGGGCTACTCCAACGGCAAGAGAGACTATCACCATTCCTCGGACTATCACCAGCAGAGGGACTATGACTACGGCTATGAAGGATTACCCGAGCGCAACTTTTCGACGGATACGGACTACGCGTGAATGTGGCGTTGGCTCAAGAATGTCAGTGATGAGAAGGGCTGAGGAGGGAGAATAACAATAAGAATAACAAGAGAATAAAAAGATAATAAGAAAAAGAGAAGTGTTAATGTAAAGGTTTAGGAATTAAATAAGTGGCAAGACAATTATTAACAGTATTGATATTATACTCAATAAAGTTAGTGATTCGAAGGGCTGAGGAGTGAAAATAAGTGACCCAATGAAAAGTAAAGTCCATTGGTGTTTAGGTAAAGGTTAAATAAACAGTGATGATAAACATTGATGATGGAGACCAAGTAGGAGGAGGAATATGTTGTTGATGATGATGATGATGATGATGAAAGTGACGGTGAAGGTGCGAAACAGTATCAACAAATATTGAAATGATAATGATAATGATAATGATAATATTAATGATGATGATGACGATGATGACGGTGAAAGTGCGAAACAGTATCAACACATATTGAAAACAACTACTATGTTTCTGTGTGATATTGATGCCAAGTTCTGATGAATAACCGCATATTTCGCTACAAAATAGTCCTAATATTTGAGTAACCGAGATGGGGACATGACAATCTACCCGAATAAAAACTATGAGGTAGAGAACGCCAGGCAGAGAGATCAGAGTGCAATGAGAAAGTGAATGATGTCACCAAATGAATGATGTCACCAAGTGAATGATGTCACCAGATGATGATGGGAAGATAAGTGTATGACAAAATTCAACCTCCTCCCTGCGTAAGGAACAACAAAACTAAGACAAATATATAACTTTGTGATAGTGCAAGGATAATATTGTCCAAGGTATTTGGTTGCAGCAGTAACTACACAATAAACCCGTTCAGTAACTAGGGCACAATAAATAGCCTTGTATTCTGGCATTCATTAGACGCGTTTACTGAGTTTAGCAAGAATCTCAAGAACTTATGCGCTATCGGGGAGATATTAACGCTTTCAAGCTCCAATACGCGTTTCTGTTCTGTTTTCTGGCTACTATTAGACGATTGTATTCAGATTAGTAACGGTATATGAAAGTCAAAGGGTTGATTGAGATAGTATTTACCCTTTTAATACCCACAGATACTTCCTAAGCTGCATAACATCGTCTAATGATGGCCAAAATAAACTGCTAAAACGCGTCAGAGCTTCAAGGGGTTAAGACTTTTCGTGTCATTTAGGTGTCGATGTTTTCCTGGCGAGTGATATACCGAGCCTGTAATTTAAGAGGAACCGGCCTTCGGCCGGGAAAAAGTTACAATTTTATCGAGAAGGAGGTCTTGGGGGTGATTTGTAAAGCTTGATGGAGGTCTAGGGAGGACAATAAAACATGACGACAAAGATATATAAATGAGGGAATAAATACGCCCATCCCTCCTTAATACGCCCATCCCTCCTTAATAAATACGCCCATCCCTCCTTAATAAATACGCCCATACCTCCTTAATAAAATACGCCCATCCCTCCTTAATAAATACGCCCATCCCTCCTTAATACGCCCATCCCTCCTTAATAAATACGCCCATCCCTCCTTAATAAATACGCCCATCCCTCCTTAATAAATACGCCCATCCCTCCTTAATAAATACGCCCATCCCTCCTTAATAAAATACGCCATCCCTTAATAAAATACGCCCATCCCTCCTTAATAAATACGCCCATCCCTCCTTAATAAATACGCCCATCCCTCCTTAATAAAATACGCCCATCCCTCCTTAATAAATACGCCCATCCCTCCTTAATAAAATACGCCCATACCTCCTTAATAAATACGCCCATCCCTCCTTAATAAATACGCCCATCCCTCCTTCATAAATACGCCCATCCCTCCTTAATACGCCCATCCCTCCTTAATAAATACGCCCATCCCTCCTTAATCATCCCTTCGATTCCTACTAAACTGAACAAAATCGTCTCGTGAAAGCCAGCAAGTTATGCAGAAAGTCGTCACTGTACTGTGTGATAAAAGTCGTCACTGTACTGTACTGTATGATAAAAGTCAGCCTATTAGACCACAACGAAATGCAATGATTGATGATTGACGGGCGAGAGTGATATCGAGCGGTGTGAACGGTGTGTTTTGGCAAATACTAGAACTTTAAGAGTGACATTGAGGGTAGACTAGCCAATGTGTACGCAGTCAGTGGTGAAATTGTTTACAGTGGTGCGTACTGATTGGGGGTTAAATTTACGGATATTTTGGACATTGGTGCGTGCAAATTGGCCAGTCTAACCCTTGTCTGTATATCCACCTATCTGTAGTGTATGGAGTGTGAAAGGCAACGACACCGAATCTGTATATTAAACATTTCTGTACGGGAGGACGTATTGTTTGCTTTTATTCTGGCTATCAGTACACGATTTAATTCAGCTTAGGAAAAATGTGTGAAAGTCTGTGTACATTTTCTTTTTAACATCGTTCTTAACACCGATAGCACCCCACATGAAATGAATGAAAACATGAGATTGTCCCAGGATACCACATACAGAATGGCCACGTTTTAACCATTACACCAGATTTCTCTCTGTTCATTACTAAAGGGAAATCCAATAGACGTATCTATTTTCATTACTTAAGGGGAGATATCGACTCGAGGGATTTTTTTCTGGACCCCTTTCTCCCTCATGTTTAGCCCCATTGCTTTTGAGATTTTAAGACAGTCGCCCATTAGTTTGGCGATTTTAAGAACTTTCGCCCCATTTCCGTCAATGGTAAGACCTTTTGTGCAATTTAGGTGTCGATTTTATCCTGGCGAGCGATAGCGAGCCTGTAATTTAAGAGGAACCGGCTTTCAGCCGGGACATTTTTCTACCGAAAAATGTACAAATGTATCTTGAAAGGGGCTCAAGGGGTGTAATCTTAAGCTTGATGGTAAATAAAATCGTCTAATGGTAACCGGAAAAAGAGAGAGAAAAACGTTCTAACACTGAAAAGGCTAATGTGTAGAAGACAAGAAAACTATTTGATGTTTTGTACTAGTAATAATCTTCTTATTAGTTTCTATTAGTAAGTACACTAGTTAGTTAATAGTTCACTATTTGGGGGTGAACGATATCATTATTTATCGATGTCGCGATTGCAATTTTATAGCAATCCTTAATTATTAACCCTTTCGCTACCGGGGGATGTGTGTGTGTGGTATTTATTGTGTTAGCTAATATATAGACGATGTTATGCAGTTTACGAAGGATCTGTGGTTAGAGAAAGGGGACAAGTGAGATAGTTCGCAGCCTATTCATTGCTAGAAGACCTTTTTAAACTGCTTAACCCTCTCCGACATATGACGCAATTTTGAGCCTATTAGGGATACTTTAAAGCCTTTGTTGCCATCAGGGGTATTTAGAAACCTTTAGTTTAGTTACTTCAACCTCTGCAGTTCTCTTGACTTAGCAGTGGGCAGAAAACTAATTTTGGAGAGGTAATTATAAGTGTGAGAGAACTCAATTTCTTATTGCTAATCTGGCAACCTCTGCGTCATATGAGTCTGAAGGGGATACCATCGTTTAATGGTAGCCAAAACCAAGTTAAAAGGAACGTCGCCGGTACAGAAGTTAATCCCCCAAACATTATACTTGGCAACTCTATTCATGTTGGTGCCATTTATTGCATTGCTGTGCATATAAAGGCCAAATTGGCTTTATAGTAGTACCCCTTCTGCCGTTAAGGGGAGTTACCGTCTGTTTTCTTTATCTTTCTCGCCTTTTCTCTCTTTCCCTGGCTTGTAGCCATTAGGCCCCATTCAGCCAACTGTTTTAAGACGATTATCCCCACCCAGGTGTCGATTTCTTCCTGGCGAGCGAGAGCGAGCCAGCATTGTATGGAGAAATCCGGCTTCGCCGGAGACATTTTTCTATCGAAAAATGTACAAATTTAGCTTGCTGTCAAAACAAAAAATATATGTATGCTGGCTCGCTACCGCTCGCCAGGAAAATATTGACACCTGGATGGGGGTAAACGTCTTAACACAGTAGACTGAATGGGGCCGAATGGATACAAACCAAAGAGAGAGGGAGAGAAAGAGAAAAAAAGCTAGGTAGGCTCCCTTAAGTAACTGGTGAGGTAAGCAAAAGTGTCTTGACCAATCAGCGTCACTCATGCTGATAACGTCATTGCACTGACCAATCAGCTTCACTTCTGACCATGACGTCACCATATAACTGACCAATCAGATTCGCCAATAGTCATGACGTCACAATGTAAACAAATATGGCGTCGGGATGGTAGCGATTGTAGCTAAAAAGGATGTCCAGGGATAGGTAATTATTGAGATACTCTATATGTAATTACGAGATACTCTATAGGTAATTACGAGATACTCTATAGGTAATTACGATATACTCTATAGGTAATTATGATACTCTATAGGTAATTATGAGATACTCTATAGGTAATTACGAGATACTCTATAGGTAATTACGAGATACTCTATAGGTAATTACGAGATTCTCTATAGGTAATTACGAGATACTCTATAGGTAATTACGAAATACTCTATAGGTAATTACGAGATTCTCTATAGGTAATTACGAGATACTCTATAGGTAATTATGATACTCTATAGGTAATTACGAGATACTCTATAGGTAATTATGATACTCTATAGGTAATTACGAGATACTCTATAGGTAATTACGAGATTCTCTATAGGTAATTACGAGATACTCTATAGGTAATTACGAGATACTCTATAGGTAATTACGAGATACTCTATAGGTAATTACGAGATACTCTATAGGTAATTATGATACTCTATAGGTAATTATGAGATACTCTATAGGTAATTATGATACTCTATAGGTAATTATGATACTCTATAGGTAATTACGAGATACTCTATAGGTAATTATGATACTCTATAGGTAATTACGAGATACTCTATAGGTAATTATGATACTCTATAGGTAATTACGAGATACTCTATAGGTAATTATGATACTCTATAGGTAATTACGAGATACTCTATAGGTAATTATGATACTCTATAGGTAATTACGAGATTCTCTATAGGTAATTATGATACTCTATAGGTAATTACGAGATACTCTATAGGTAATTACGAGATACTCTATAGGTAATTACGAGATACTCTATAGGTAATTACGAAATACTCTATAGGTAATTACGAGATACTCTATAGGTAATTACGAGATACTCTATAGGTAATTATGATACTCTATAGGTAATTATGATACTCTATAGGTAATTATGATACTCTATAGGTAATTATGATACTCTATAGGTAATTACGAGATACTCTATAGGTAATTATGATACTCTATAGGTAATTACGAGATACTCTATAGGTAATTATGATACTCTATAGGTAATTACGAGATACTCTATAGGTAATTATGATACTCTATAGGTAATTACGAGATACTCTATAGGTAATTACGAGATACTCTATAGGTAATTACGAGATACTCTATAGGTAATTACGAGATACTCTATAGGTAATTACGAGATACTCTATAGGTAATTACGAGATACTCTATAGGTAATTACGAGATAGTCTATAGGTAATTACGAGATAGTCTATAGGTAATTACGAGATAGTCTATAGGTAATTATGATAATCTATAGGTAATTACGAGATACTCTATAGGTAATTACGAGATACTCTATAGGTAATTACGAGATACTCTATAGGTAATTACGAGATACTCTATAGGTAATTACGAGATAGTCTATAGGTAATTACGAGATAGTCTATAGGTAATTACGAGATAGTCTATAGGTAATTACGAGATAGTCTATAGGTAATTACGAGATAGTCTATAGGTAATTACGAGATACTCTATAGGTAATTACGAGATACTCTATAGGTAATTATGATACTCTATAGGTAATTACGAGATACTCTATAGGTAATTACGAGATACTCTATAGGTAATTATGATACTCTATAGGTAATTACGAGATACTCTATAGGTAATTACGAGATACTCTATAGGTAATTACGAGATACTCTATAGGTAATTACGAGATACTCTCTATAGGTAATTACGAGATACTCTATAGGTAATTACGAGATACTCTATAGGTAATTACGAGATACTCTATAGGTAATTACGAGATACTCTATAGGTAATTACGAGATACTCTATAGGTAATTAGGATACTCTAGCTTTCTATGGAAGTGTGTTTTTACGTTTTCTTTCTCCTCAGGTCAAATAAATATCATTGTAGCAGAAAGTTTGAAGAGAATATGGCCCCTCGTAGAATAGACGTTTATATACTGTACGTGTGAATAATAGTATATCTTGACCATCATTAACCCTATTTGGTCCGCGGGGGGTCTTTCTGGAAGTTCCCTGCTTCGTTCCATTAGTTTGGAGACCGTAAGACGCTTCACCCCATTCAGGTGTCGATTTTTTTGTTGTATAAGCCTGTACCTTTGAAGAAAAACATCGACCTTTTGTCGGAGACATTTTTCGATCGAAAAATGTAAACATTTTGCTTGAAGGGGATTTGCGTGGGCATTTATGAGTTTGAAAGAAGTCTGGCAAGGCGTTTTTTGTGAGCGTAAAAGGGACAAACTAAACTACCTTGCTTGGACAAATCGCAAAAGCAAGCCAAACCTTCTACACCGATTCAACCCAATATCATCCGTGACCCACAAGACGTCGGACCAGATAGTGTTAACTCAAGATTAGTGTTTTTGGGAGTGTTAGCAAATTTCTATCCATTATCATTACATAAATCGTGAGCACAAAGATATTTTAATGCCTAACGAAAAACAATTTCTCGGTAGTATGCAGTTTATATATCATAATTATAATATGCAGTCTATAATTATATAATTAGTCTCATCAGCTATTCTATGTTATGCATCATCACTATGTATTATTAGATTATGTGAGGTTAGCTTTAGTTTAGACAAAAGTTAGAAATTAACTAGATAGAAACTGTATGCCATCTTGACCAGAGGACTCGCCAGGGTGTTTCGGGATAGATATGATATTGTACTTAATATTTGACGGTACAGTCGGCCTAATCAGTGATGTCTCGGCACCAATTATGTTTTGATCAATAATTGGTATCAACCATATTTACACGTGAATTCTTCTCTTTGAGTGAGATATACAAACATGTTCCTACACTTCCCCACCCTATTCAACATCTGACAGACATTAATACAGCACAGAGCGAGCAAAACGTAATGACAGCTGATACATGGCTTATTAGCGCCACCGTACAATCGGGGGTATTAAGTGTTGTCATAGATTCCAGTGGGTTTCGCTCAAAAAGTGTTCTTGCTATCTCTATAGTTACAGGGAAAAGTACTTATCCCTCAGAGTATTAGTCAGTGTCCGAAACTTTGTGAAATAACTGACGACCCTTATTATCCTCGACCGTACCTGTAATGAGAGGAAACACAAATTTAATTCAAACAACAATACAACATCCTCTAGTAATTATATATTCTAAACAAATGAATTATGAGCATTATTGATTGGATTCTGATGGAACGTTTATTAATAATATGGCATATACATCTGTCCGAGACATTTTTGGCGAGTCTGTGGTTAAGACTAAACTAAATGAGCGAGAGGGAGGGATGCTGCAGTTGGTATAGATTCATCACTCCTTATGAAACACCTGGTATCTGCACCCCTACCCTGATAATCTGGTGTGTACAGAGCTTGGTAGGGTTGGCATCTCTGCCTGTAGCTATATCCATCTATACTACAACCTACCTATACTACCAAGCTGTCCACACCAGATTATCAGGGTAGGGGTGCAGATACTTTTTTGACCGAGTGTACAATAATCTAACTTTATTTATTTCACCCGGGATTCGAGCCTGGGCTACCACATACAGATCTTAAACAGTCTAACCATCACACATACAAGATGGTTATATGAAACATGCTTTAAGGGGAGGTATGTAGTTTGTTCCCTAGACCTGCATCAAACTTAAAATTACCCCCCCTGGAGTCCCTTTCAAGATAAATTTGTACATTTTTCGGTAGAAAAATGTCCCGGCCGAAGGTCGGTTCCTCTTAAATTACAGGCTCGCTATCGCTCGCCAGGATAAAATCGACACCTGAATTGCACGAAAGGTCTTAATATGGGGTGAAAGTTCTTAAAATCGCTAAACTAATGGGGCAAACGTTTTATAATATCAAAAACAATGGGGCTAAACATGAGGGAGAAAGGGGTCAAGAAAAAAATCCCTCAAGTGGAGATCTCCCCTTAAGGAGAGGAAATAATACCAACTCGGCCATCCAATCTCCTTGTTCGATATATCAACAACCTCAAGAGAAACACGTGCTGATTTAAGTCCTTATGTTAGGAAGTTAGTGGGAGGTGATCTGAATGCCGGCCTGTGATTGGCTCAGTGTTTCTCGCTGGCCAATCAGAGGCGAGGTTAGAAATGCACAGTCGCCTATAAAACGTGGTGTATCTCTTATGTTTTTGTGTATGCAAATATAGCCAACTGTGTAAGCTATCCACCAATTGGCAAAATATGACGTTTAACGTTATGTATAAAAGGATAACTTCACGTATAGGTAGAAACGTTATGCTTGTATAAATAAAAACAAAAGATATCCACTATTTTTACGAGGGCCCGCCACACCCCCACTTTCGACTAGTTCACTTAACGTCTTAGATTTTGAAGTATTTTTAGATTCTAAATATTTGTGAATTTTAAGGAAAATAATGAACTTGTATGAACTTTCTTAAAACACTAGGAGGAAAATGGTAGTAACTATAAACACCCTTTAGGAAAATGTCTTTAAATGGATAGATTCTCCCTTAGTGAAGCATAGATCGAAACCTGAATTCAACAGTTCTGCGACAATCTTGATGAGAAAGGGCGCGTCAAAATCCAGAGATAAACAAATGTGTCAGACAATCGTATGAGCAAAAACAAATAGGATAGCTAAAATACGACTTGACAAAACTGCGGAGGGCTAAGATCGAGTGGTTTGTTGTGTTTCGTCTAAATATATGAACTAAAATAGATAGGACAACTGAAATACATGACAAAACTGCGGCTACGATCGAGTGGTTTGTTATAGCGCATGTGTGTCGTCTAAAGATTGCATAGCTTCTCATCTTGGTTGTCGACGAACTTTTGGAATCGGCTGTACAATCCGCTTATTTACATCCACTTTTAGGAAACTCAACGTAGGCCCCCGGACGCGAGGGAACGAACTAGTCACTCCGGTCACTTCGGCCTTGGTAACCACGGCTCTTCTATGTATGTATGTATGTATGTATGTATATACTCGGGTACATACCCCATAGCTGGGGGTGGCCGACTCGAGACAGAGCCCGAACAGAAACAACATTTAAAGTTCCAATTCTTAGAGTTTGGGACCACTTTCGTGTTCCCTCGCTCTTTTCTTTCCGCAAGAAGATTCGCTTAGCTAGGAGGATTAAAATAATCATTGGAATGACTAAATTAGCTAGTAAGATTAGCAAAAAGTGGCTGGAAGGACTAGGGACGGAGGCCGGACTGACTGGGGCCAGTGTGGAAGGGGCCAGAGTTACGTTGGGCAGGAATGACTGTGGGCCGGAGTGACGATGGGCCGGAGTGTCCGTATTTTCCTCTGGAGTAGAGTCTTCGCGTAGATTCCCAATAGTCAAGCTTATGGTCCGACCAGGCAGATTTACACGAGCGCTTTTTCTCGTAACTTTATTCCGCAACCCTAAAAGTCTATTCGCTGTAAGTAGGCGAGAAATCATGACCTCTAACCTCTGTAACTCATAAAGGGCTAGAGCGAATTGGCTTTAAATATCCACATCTATTCCTTAACTGACTCTTCCCAAATGGTAGAAATATTAGCTCGATTAGTCAAGTCGCTTTTTAGTTACAGAGGTTAGAGGTCATGATTTTAGTTACAGAGGTTAGAAGTCAGGATTTCTCGCCTACTTACAGCGAATTGACTATAGCATTTGCAGCTTCTGATAATATATACTTTTATAAGAAATCTGCCGCTTAGAATCTACTTTCATTCTAGTTATCAAAACATCAGCGCAGCAAAATAGTTTCAGAACATTGCCAGCACAAATGGTGAGAAGTCAATGTTACCCTAAAAAGCACTGGTGTAGATGTTCCTTAAGGGGGGAGGGGGGGGGGTCACCTGCTTTTATTCTCTCCTTTTCTCTCTTTCTCTGGCTTGTATCCATTCGACCATATTCAGCCTACTGTTTTAACACGATTACCCCCATCCAGGTGTCGATTTCTTCCTGGCGAGCGAAAGCGAGCCAGCATTGTAGGGAGAAATCCGGCTTCGCCGGGGAAATTTTCCTATCGAAAAATGTAAAAATTTTGCCTACTGTGAAACACAATTTTATAAATATGGTGGCTCACTACCGCTCACCAGGAAAAAATCGACACCTGGATGGGGATGAACGTATTAATATAGTAGGCTGAATGGGGCCGAATGGATACAACCCAGAGAGAGAGAGGGAGAAAGAGAAAAAATACAGGTGGGCCCCCTTAAATGGCACAGAATAAAACGTATCTTGCGATATTGACAAGTTGGTGAGTTAGGGGCGTAGCTCAGGGTTGGTGAGTTAGGGGCGTAGCTCAGGGTTGGTGAGTTAGGGGCGTAGCTCAGGGTTGGTGAGTTAGGGGCGTAGCTCAGGGTTGGTGAGTTAGGGGCGTAGCTCAGGGTTGGGTAATCGGTAATATTCAACTTTTAAAACTGACTAGTCAAGCCTTTTTGGCTGACATTTTTGGGGGGTCTATATTAGACCGACTTAAAAGATTTCGATGTTATTTTCAATGTTGGGTAGTATTAAATGGCCGTATATATAAACTATAGTGTATTCATTCAAAGTAGGCCAGCAATCGTAAACCCCTAACCTCTGTAACTCAAAACGGGCTAGAACAAATGGGCTGTACATTGTCCACACTGTATTTACTGGTTGACTCTTTCCAAATGGTAGAACGTAACAGCTCAACTAAGAGTCATTTTGTGTTTAGTTACAAGAGGTTGAAGTCGGGATTTTTGGCCTACCTTCAAGGGATCGACTATGGTTGCATGATTATCGATTACGTCACCCTGTATTCATGTTTCATTGGTGGCGCGCCTCACTGGCACCAATCGCGAGTTCTTCCACGAAATAACGTACACTGTATAATACATATGCGCAAAATAAAACACATATTGCAACACAACTGGTATGCAGAGTATGTGTATATTGCAACACAACTGGTATGCAGAGTATGTGTATATTGCAACACAACTGGTATGCAGAGTATGTGTATATTGCAACACAACTGGTATGCAGAGTATGTGTATAATAATCTTGCATAACATGTTGCATATTTGTTCTGGCTCTTAGAACATAATTATGATTCTTGATATGAATGTAATCCTGGTATGCAGAGTAAATTTAACAATCCTTCAGCATAACAATTCGAGTACTCTGTTCAGGCTGTTGAAAATATTTATGAAACTTGATATGAAGAGTAAATTTAACAATCCTTCAGCATAACAATTCGAGTACTCTGTTCAGGCTGTTAGAAAATATTTATGAAACTTGATATGAAGAGTAAATTTAACAATCCTTCAGCATAACAATTCGAGTACTCTGTTCAGGCTGTTAGAAAATATTTATGAAACTTGATATGAAGAGTAAATTTAACAATCCTCCTGCATAACATGTTGAATATACTGTTCAGGTTATGGAAACATATTTATGAACGTGATAGGCATGAACTCTTGGTATGCAAAGTGTGTAATCATTATTTTGCATAACAGTTCGAGTACACAATTCGGGCTATTTGAACATATTTATGAAACGTGATGTGAATGTACTCTTGGTATGCGGAGTAAATTAATCGTTGCGCTTAACATATGTACTACTCTGTTCAAGCTATGCGAACATATTGATCTTGATATGAATGTACTCTATATCTGTTCAAGCTATGCGAACATATTGATCTTGATATGAATGTACTCTATATCTGTTCAAGTTATGCGAACATATTGATCTTGATATGAATGTACTCTATATCTGTTCAAGTTATGCGAACATATTGATCTTGATATGAATGTACTCTATATCTGTTCAAGTTATGCGAACATATTGATCTTGATATGAATGTACTCTATATCTGTTCAAGCTATGCGAACATATTGATCTTGATATGAATGTACTCTATAGTGAATCTATATAAAAATATTTCAAACCAATATTCGTAGAACATGTAACAGTTTCGCTTCAGATGGTGTGTTTTCTTGCGCGCATATGGTATTTGCAGTGACATTTGTAGGCGCTCGATATTCAACATAGTACCCCCTCCAATTTAGTACTTTTCGTGTTTTAATGACATTGTAGCATTAACATAAGAGATATACATAAGGATGGGAAGATACAGTATAATCTATCCTGTTTAATAAATAGTCTTTACAAGAAGTCACTTAAAGAGGATATTGGAACCGAGACACTTATTTATTTGTATCGTAGATTTTAAAAGTGTGTGTGGATGTATTACTTTGAATTATTAACAACTGAATGATCTTGTATGTGTTTACAGTCATGCCATATTTCAACAGCACATAGTTACTTATAAGTAATTAGGGTCATTAAGTTCTTTTCACTACATTAGGAATATATGGTGCTCTTAGGACTTCTTAGTAACTTATTTTGTCTATATTATTGACATTGTGGAATCATACATTATGTGAACTGCATAGAAAAATAAGAAGTAGCAAATATATAGTGCAATTATAAGTTATACAAGACTTTAGCATTTTGATAAACAAATGATATCAAGAGTATTTGCATACATTCAAATAATATCTATCATTCCCATGCTGCCGCTATAAAAATGAAATGTTACTAATACATCAAATGTAAGATTATTCCACACACTATCAAATGATTGGCAATATATTGAAGTACGTGTCAAGTTCCCAATCAAACCAATAATACTGCTTGTGAAGACAGAACGAAGAAACTATATTCTAAAATCTCTATCACGGGGCACTAACCTTCCTTAATGATCAAAATTAAGAGGCAATAAAGATGTTATGAGAGAATGAGTACACGTCAACAGTTGTCTTTGTAAACTATTTCATTCATATCTATTTACTCATATTGATGCAATTTTACACAACAATTAAATATAATATATATATAAATTGGTAAACATTTACGTATAGCCTATACATGTTGATAGATATTGCATCACATAATTACTATATTAATTGATACTTACTTTGAGAACAAAGTGTTTGACATTACTAAAACATTACTGTTTTTTGATATCGCTAACCAATATTCTAAAATAATTCATATATGTAACTGTAATTCGTTTGTCGCACGTATAAATGTAATACATCTAATATAAGGCAGTTTACATCATATGGAAAAGGGAATTGTATTCCTTTTATATGGTATGAATATATATTTCTATATATACCATTTGCAAAATATATAGATACACTTTGACTAATTCATTGAATGAGTAGATTGAATATAAACCAACACTTTCTTCTGAACAGCAGACAATATGTTTAAACGATACATTTTCCATTTAACTAACACCAAAATAATATACCAACCCTCTACCAACATCATTTTACCAGTTTGCATATAAACCAAAAAAAAAATTAGTGCCCCAAGGTATAATTTGAGAATAGAGTTATTATATATACGTGTGTGTGTGTGTGTGGTATCAATCCTTCTGCTCAACTTTACCCTCATCTCATCTTACACTACCCAGCTTGTTAAATGTATAGATGCCCACATAAAAATAATACACAGACCTTGATTTGATGTAGGGAAGGAAATATAGCAGGCCTGAATTAGGAGTATAGTTTGTGATGCAGAAGTGGATTCACATTATCAATTAACTGTTTTATAGCAAATTGATCTTAGAAGTCAAGCCTACTAGTTTTAATTCCATACATAAAATCATGGATCGGGTATGATTTTTTGGTAATAACATGTACCAGTGTACCAGGAGTGTATCGGGAAGAAGATCATAGGTATACAGAAGGTCATAGGTATACAGAAGGTCATAGGTATACAGAAGGTCATAGGTATACAGAAGGTCATAGGTATACAGAAGGTCATAGGTATACAGAA
>JAVRFV010000430.1:35000-50888 GCA_032716605.1 Paralithodes platypus
AATGGATACAAGCCAAAGAGAGAGGGAGAGAAGGAGAAAAAAAGCGAGGTGACCCCCCTTAAGGCCTTTAGTAAACGCCAGAATTACTATCATTGCTGAAAACCTATATTTTAGTAAGTACGTTGAACTACTTGTGGCAATTACCCTGTCGCGAAGTAAAAGATACATTTATATCAATCTTTTGGCTAGGAGGAATTCCTTATGGCAATTATGTATGTAATATTAATATTTAGTAAGCATATTAAGTAACGGTACGCATGGTTATTGGCACCCCTGTGTCACTATTGGCACCCCTGTGTTATATCACAAAGTTTTACACGATTGTATATGGTCACTATTTCCTTCACCATTATTAGTGTATAGCCCAAACCCACGCAAACCTATAGTCCATTCCTTATAGGCAGGCCGGATATCATGACCCCTCTAGCCTCTGTATCTCAAAAAGGGCTAGAGCAAATGGGTTGTAACTGTCCAGAGCTATTCCCTGGCTGACCCTTCCTAAGTGGTAGCGATATTAGCTCGATTACTCTGAGTTATAGAGGTAATTAAAAGGCTAGACCAAATGGGTTGTTAATGTCCAGAGCTATTCCCTGGCTGACCCTTCCTAAGTGGTAGCAATATTAGCTCGATTACTCTATTTGTTTATGAGTTATTGAGATAATTGGTCAATATGTTTGGCCTATCTATAATGGACAGTCTATAGTCTTCACCAATTATACATGTGTTCTTTGTGTAGGATTACTCTCTCTGTCACGAGGATAATGTATGTTCATGTGTTTTTATGAGGACGACCCTAACATTTCTTTTAACATGATGTGTACACTCACGGAAATTACAATCCTTACACCAACAGGCTGTATGTTTGTGTGAATGTAATGAATCGGGTGAAACATACGTCTGTAATCTGTATTATCACAACATTTCAACCCACTTCCGGAATATATAGAATGTTAGAGTAAAGATTTTTGTCTGCGAGTGTACAATTGCCAACAAAAGTTTGTAATCATTCCGTGACTATGTTTGGAAGTTAAAACGGTGTGTTTGACTTACGAAATACACTTCTAGTTAAACTATAAAGATTTTCATTCTATGCATAAAACCACCGTGTGCTAACATATTTAAGTGGTTAACTGTACAATTGACCATATAAATTAATATCCACTATGTGATTGAATGTATAGAAAGAACCTGACAAGTGAGGCAGCTCTAAACAGGGTTGCCTGGAACGTCGCCATTAGGACGTGACACCGACTTTGCAGTAGCTAATCTGCATGGTTGATGAACTATTATTGCATATTAGTCTTGTAATTCAGTCACACTTATATATACTTCCAAATATAAAAGCACGAAGCCCGATACAATGTGGGCAACTGTACTGTACAGTCGCGCTAATAAGTGATGTTTCGGCACCAAGTATGTTTTGATCGATAATTGGTATCAACATTATCTAAGCATCATTTCTTCATATCGAGTGAAATAAACAAACATGTTCCTACACTTACTCGCCCTCTTCAACATCTGACTTACAATAATACAGCACAGAGCAAGCCAAACGTAATGCCAGCTGAGACATGACTTATTAGCGCGACCGTACCTCCTTTGTCAGATCAGTATACCTATTGCATACAGTTACGGGGGCCCACCTCGCTTTTTTTTCTCTTTCTTTCCCTCTCCCCTCTCTTTGGCTTGTATCCATTCGGCCCCATTCAGCCAACTGTTTTAAGACGTTTATCCCCATCCAGGTGTCGATTTCTTCCTAGCGAGCGATAGCGAGCCAACATTGTATAGAGAAATCCGGCTTCGCCGGAGACATTTTTCTATCGAAAAATGTAAAAATTTAGCTTGCTGTCAAAACAAAAATATATATATGCTGGCTCGCTACCGCTCGCCAGGAAAATATTGACACCTGATTGGGGGTAAACGTCTTAAAACAGTAGGGTGAATGGGGCCGAAAGGATACAAGCCAAAGAGAGAGAGGGAGAGAAAGATAAAAACAGCATAAGTGGGCTCCCTTAAAGTCCTTCCTTAATATCACTCGCTTGGATCGCCTTCACCTAATAATGGCTACATGTATAGATGGACTAGAATTTATATACCCGGTACTTACTTTATATATATATATATATATAAATACATATAAATACCTATAACTTACTTCACTGCCTTACTTTTAAGCTACTTTTCCACCTACTTACTTACTGGAGAGGCACTGAAGTAAATAGTGAACGGACGGCTCTAAAGTATCCCCATGCCATTTAAGTGCCCTTGTGTTAATTTCTCACATTATTTCTGACACTATTTTCCGAAATTAGTAAATGAAGAGGATTTGTAATAATTGTCAGCTTTCAATGTATTCACTTAAGGGGAGGTTTTTAGTTGATTCCCTAGACTTCCATCAAGCTTAAAATTACTCCCCCTTGACCCCCTTTCAAGACAAATTTTACATTTTTGGTAGAAAAATTTTCCGGCCGAAGGCCGGTTCCCCTTAAATTACAAGCTCGCTATCGCTCGCCAGGAAAAAATCAACAGCTAAATGGCACGAAAGGTCTTAAAATTGACAGAAATGGGTCGAAAGTTTTTAAAATCGTCAAAATAATGGGGCGAACGTCTTAAAATTAGAAAAGCAATGGGGCTAAACACGAGGGAGAAAGGAGTCAAGAAACAAATCCCTCAAGTGGATATCTCCCCTTAACTTTGAGATGTTAAATTGATGGTATGTAATCCAGTATCCAGTCAAATTAAAAGTCCTGTTAAAGCGACATGGGTTACACTTCACCAATCAACTAGAGAAGTTGAAATATACGTAAGAATGTGTCAATGAAGGTAACTATTAACCCTTTCAAGCTCCGATACGCGTTTCTGTTCTGTTTTCTGGCTACTAATAGACGATTGTATTCAGATTAGTAACGGTCTACGGAAGTCAGAGGGTTGATTGAGATAGTATTGACCCTTTTATTCCCCACAGATCCTTCCTAAGCTGTATAAAATCGTATAATGATAGCCAAAATAAATTGCTAAAACGCGTCAGAGCTTCAAGGGGTTAATATCTTGAAGGTTGACGCTCTTGAACGTCAAAGCATGAAAGGTGGATTGACTACTCCATATGCACTTTGATATTAGAATGTTTCTGTGTAATGTTTCAACTTGGCAAAGGAACCCCAAAATACCTACTCTCAGTTACAATATTAACCCGTTTAGTACCGAGTTGTCCTTGTCTTATTGGACGAATATATCCAGCTTAGGGAGGACGTGTCGTAATTAAAAGGCTTCACACTATCTCGTTTATCCATTTTGAATACCACGGTGTCCTCCTAAGCCGCATAAAAGCGTCTAGTTGTAGCTGGAAAAGCACAAAACACATCCTCAGTAAGGAAGGGGTTAAGGGCAGATTTCCACCTGGAGGATTTTTTTCTGAACCTCTTTCTCCCTCATGTTTAGACCCATTGCTTTTGGTATTCTAAGACGGTCGCCCCATTAGTTTGGTGATTTTAAGAACTTTTGCCCCATTTCTGTCAATTTTAAGACCTTTCGTGGCATTTAGGTGTCGATTTTATCCTGGCGAGCGATAGCAAGCCTGTAATTTAAGAGGAACCGGCCTTTGGCCGGGACATTTTTCTACCGAAAAATGTACAAATTTATCTTGAAAGGGGGTCTAGGGGGTGTAATTTTAAGCTTGGCGGAATTCTAGGGAACGAACTAAAAACCTCCCCTTAAAGGGAGATACAAACGTAATAGCCTACCACGATAACAAACATTATATGTCAAACCAATTAAACTCAAGGGGACCCAAATGTCTCGATCAGCGTTCCTTCACTAACTACTCAACTGTTTCTTCCCACCTTCACACGCACCTTCTCTCCTGTGATATTTGGTATAATTAGCTTGTATAAAACGTTCCCCTGTCGTCCCCTTAATTAGTCACCGTTCCTCAAGGTTTTTTAACATTTATATCAATTAGAGTGGATTAGAGTGCGTCTATCAATAATTTGGGTGGTTGTATTAATTGGCTACTGGTGAGCTTCCGGCTATATGGCATATTCGGGCGGCAGATGTCGATATATAATGGACATAACACAAAATGGGGCAGTGCTGTGGCGGGACTTTACACTACAACTACTGAAATGCTAACCCGTCTGACCCGTTACAATGCATGAACAAAAAACAGACGCTAAACCATTGTATGTATTGTGTGTATTGAATAGAAACATTAGTCATTGTGATTTCTGTGCTTGTCTGAGTACCATATGGAAACGTAATTTATATGTCTGTATATCGGATAAACATCCAAATTTGCACCTTGAATTTCCTTATAGCCAGAAACTCGCAAGTGGCCGATTGGGGTTGTATTTCTTATGATTGTCTTAGCGCTTGCTATATCCACGTCTATGTAAAAAACCATGTACTTATTTTACGATGTACTCATTTTACGATGCACTTATTTTACGATGTACTTATTTTACGATGCACTTATTTTACGATGCACTTATTTTAAGATGCACTTATTTTACGATGCACTTATTTTACGATGCACTTATTTTACGATGTACTTATTTTACGATGCACTTATTTTACGATGTACTTATTTTAAGATGCACTTATTTTACGATGTACTTATTTTACGATGTACTTATTTTACGATGCACTTATTTTACGATGCACTTATTTTACGATGTACTTATTTTACGATGTACTTATTTTACGATGCACTTATTTTACGATGCACTTATTTTACGATGTACTTATTTTACGATGTACTTATTTTACGATGCACTTATTTTACGATGTACTTATTTTACGATGTACTTATTTACACTCTGTATTTATGCACAACAAGGAAAAACACCGAGAGTGAGAAGATTACGTGTTGTATTTGTTTCGGGTTGGGTAAGAAATAATGTCCTGTTAACCCTTTCAGTACCAGCGACGTGTGATATATTCTATTCTAGCTATATTTAAACGATATTATGCAGCTTAGGAAGGATCTGTGGTAGCTAAAAGGGTTGGTCGAGAAAGTCGGAAGCCTCATTATCGCTAGAGATCCTTCCTGAGAGATATTATGCAGCTTAGGAAGGATCTGTGGCAGTTATGAGGGTTGGTCGAGAAAGTCTGAAGCCTCATTATCGCTAGAGGTCCTTCCTGAGAGATATTATGCAGCTTAGGAAGGATCTGTGGTAGTTAAGAGGGTTGGTCGCGATAATTGGAAGCCTCATTATCGCTAGAGATCCTTCCTGAGAGATATTATGCAGCTTAGGAAGGATCTGTGGTAGTTAAAAGGGTTGGTCGCGATAGTTTGAAGCCTTATTATCGCTAGAGGTCCTTCCTGAGAGATATTATGCAGCTTAGGAAGGATCTGTGGTAGTTATGAGGGTTGGTCGAGAAAGTCGGAAGCCTCATTATCGCTAGAGGTCCTTCCTGAGAGATATTATGCAGCTTAGGAAGGATCTGTGGTAGTTAAAAGGGTTGGTCGCGATAGTTTGAAGCCTTATTATCGCTAGAGATCCTTCCTGAGAGATATTATGCAGCTTAGGAAGGATCTGTGGTAGTTAAAAGGGTTGGTCGCGATAGTTTGAAGCCTTATTATCGCCAGAGGTCCTTCCTAAGCAGCATAAAGTCGTCTAATTATGGCTAG
Source organism: Paralithodes platypus (assembly GCA_032716605.1). Classification (NCBI taxonomy): domain Eukaryota; kingdom Metazoa; phylum Arthropoda; class Malacostraca; order Decapoda; family Lithodidae; genus Paralithodes; species Paralithodes platypus. The sequence goes on from JAVRFV010000430.1 coordinate 40,630, forward strand.
AATGTGATACAAATATTACGTCGCCGGTACGCAGAAGGTTAATCACCTCTACAACATATCCTAGGGAATATACACTGACAAATTAAAAGCTTTAAGGGGAAACGGTCGTTTTTCTGGTCCCCTTTCTCCCCAGTGTTTTGACATTTTTAGACGTTCGGTCCATTTGTTTGGCAATTTTAAGACTTTTCGCCCCATTTTTGTTATACATTTTAAGACCTATCGTGCCATTTAGGTGTCGATTTTTTCCTGGCGAGCAATAACGAGCCTGTAATTGTAAGAGGAACCCGGCCGAAAAACTTACAAATTTATCTGAAGGGTGGGGGTCTAGGGGACGTTTTTCTAAGTTTGAGGGATGTCTAGCGAGGCCACTAAGATGCGTCATGATCATCAAAGGGATACAAATCTTGACTCACCAAGATGAAAAGGACAAATGTGTCAATATGTTGTCCAGTTAATCCCTTATGTACCAGCAACGTCTTTTTAAACTCGTTCTAGCTATATTTAGATGATTTCGGTCAGTCTAAGAAAAAGCTGTGGTTGTAAAAATGGCTAAGAGAGATATTTCGAAGTCTGTTCATTACTGGAGGCCCTTTTTAAGCTGAATACAATCGGATAATAGTAGCCAAAATAAAGTTAAAAGGACGTCACCGGTACAGACGGGGTTAAATATTCTCGCTAATACCCGGGGAAACTACTAAAAAGGTGATGGTTTCGACATATCTAATAGACCTATTCCTGACGAGCTAAAGTGGCAAATTAGTGGTTGATAGTTAAATAAATTGTAATTGATAGTTCTGAATGCAGAATATATATATATATATATATATATATATATTAGACAATGAATAGAAAATGCACTGATAAAGAATTGTTCCTTTTTTAGTCAATAGTCAACATGGACCTTGAATGATAGTCAAAATAGTCAACATGGACCTTGAATGATAGTCAAAATAGTCAACATGAACCTTGAATGATAGTCAAAATAGTCAACATGAACCTTGAATGATAGTCAAAATAGTCAACATGGACCTTGAATGATAGTCAAAATAGTCAACATGAACCTTGAATGATAGTCAAAATAGTCAACATGGACCTTGAATGATAGTCAAAATAGTCAACATGGACCTTGAATGATAGTCAAAATAGTCAACATGAACCTTGAATGATAGTCAAAATAGTCAACATGAACCTTGAATGATAGTCAAAACAGTCAACATGGACTTCTTTGAATATAGTCAAAATAGTCAACATGGACTTTGAAGGATAGTCAGCATACTTAACTTTGAGCAATGGTCACAGTAGTCGACTTTGTACCCTAGTCAAAAAGAGTCAGGAAGATAGTTCACTATTTTTCTCTACAATCGTTTATATTCTTGATATCACAAAGCTAGCGACGACAATGGGGAGATTTCCACTTGAGGGATTTTTTTCTGGATCCCTTTCTCCCTCATGTTTAGCCCCATTGATTTTGAGATTTTAAGACGTTCGCCCCATTAGTTTGACGATTTTAAAAACTTTCGCTCCATTTATGTCACTTTTAAGATCTTTCGTGCCATTTAGGTGTCGAATGTTTTCCTGGCGAGCGATAGCGAGCCTGTAATTTAAGAGGAACCCGGCCTTTGGCCGGGAAATTTTTCTACCGAAAAATGTACAAATTTATCTTGAAAGGGGGTCAAGGGGGTATAATTTCAAGCTTGATGGAAGTCTAGGAAACGCACTAAAAACCTCCCCTTAACCCTTTGAGTACCAGCGACGTGTGTAGTATTTTATCATAGTTATGTTTAGACTATATTGTGCAGCTTAGGAAGGATCTGTGGTAATTAAATGGGTTGGCGGAGATAGTTCGAAGCCTTATTTATTGCTAGAGGTCTTCCTTAAGCTGAATAAAAGCGTCTAACAGTTGCCAGAATATGATGAAAAGGACGTCTCTGGTACTGAACGGGTTAAAGGGAGGTTTTTAGTTGATTCCCTAGACTTCCATCAAGCTTAAAATTACTCCCCCTAGACCCCCTTTCAAGATAAATTTGTACATTTTTCGGTAGAAAAATGTCCCGGCTGAAAGCCGGTTCCTCTTATATTACAGGCTCGCTATCGCTCGCCAGGATAAAATCGACACCTACATGGCACGAAAGGTCTTAAAATTGACAGAAATGGGTCGAAAGTTCTTAAAATCGTCAAAATAATGGGGCGAACGTCTTAAAATTAGAAAAGCAATGGGGCTAAACACGAGGGAGAAAGGAGTCAAGAAAAAAATCTCTCAAGTGGAAATCTCCCCTTAAAGTAGCCCACGTCGAGGGAAGTTTCGAGATAATTAGCCTACAAGTCAAGAACAAAACACACACAAGAGTTCCAACCTAAGCAAATGATCATAAAGGCATATCCATCCTTTTCCAGTATAGTGCTTAGTGAATATATGACAAACAGTTCAGTCTGGCAGACATTAGTGACCTAGAAGAACATGATCACGCGACACGCAAGATATTCAAGAATGAATTAGTATTATGCAAATAAAAAAAATCAGTGGGTTGTGTTGTCCCTATTCTGGCTCTGTCTTGAGTCGGCCATCCCCCCCCCGGCCAGGACAAGAAAAAGGGGAAAAGTAGGGATTGGGCATGATTATATAGATAAATAGATAGATAGACAAAATCATATGTCATTCATAATCTTCGTCAACGATTGAAGCATTCTGAACACAATGGTCTACATTAGCCAACCAGCAGTCTACTCCAACCATATATTAACACTATATGCAATATCTAAAACACTACATTAATTAGATAAACTATTAAACATAATTATTTAAATATAACTAATGATCAATGTTCATACAGATTAATCAATGCCAAGTAAAATAAATATCTTTAGTAGCGAGCAAAATTACTGTAAAATATGAAATCAATATTAAGTCAAGAGAGTAAATCAACTAACATTGAGATATATATATATATTAGTTAAAATAAACTCCTTAAATTACGAAACAATCAACGTTTAATTATCAAGATAATAAGATCGGCTTAACAAAGTAAGAGGAAAGTAACAATATCATCTTTCCCGACCGAACCCCTACAACACGAGCACAACTTTGCCCTAACTCAATCTGGCTGCGGAAACACTATATCCTCTTAAGCTGTTTCATCCCATGTTAATTATATATATATATATATATATATATATATATATATATATATATATATATATATATATATAATATACATACATACATACATATACATACATACATACATACATACATACATACATACATACATACATACATACATACATACATACATACATACATACATACATACATACATACATACATACATACATACATACATACATACATACATACATACATACATACATACATACATACATACATACATACATACATACATACTACATACATACATACATACATACATACATAGAGATAGATAGATAGATAGATAGATAGATAGATAGATATAGATAGATAGATAGATAGATAGATAGATAGATAGATAGATAGATAGATAGATAGATAGATAGATAGATAGATAGATAGATAGATAGATAGATAGATAGATAGATAGATAGATAGATAGATAGATAGAGATAGATAGATAGATAGATAGATAGATAGATAGATAGATAGATAGATATATATATATATATATATATATATATATATATATATATATATATATATATATATATATATATATATATATAAAACACTTTTACTTAGTTTTCTGAACACATTTACAAAGCGTAATTTAACTTACGGAAGCGAAGCATGGACGTTGGTGGAGACTCAGACCAAGAGTGAGAGGGGTGGAAATGAGTTACTTGAGAAGTGCGTGCGGAGTTACATGGAGGGATAGACAGACGAATGAAGAAGTAAGAAGGAGGTGTGGTGTGGAGGTAGATATCCTGGAAAGTGTGAACAGGAACACCTTGAGATGGTTCGGCCATATGGAACGTATGGGAAGCGAGAGAATGACTAAGAGGGTATACGAGAGCGAGGTGGAAGGACAGAGAGGGAGAGGTAAACTGAAAGAGAGGTGGAAGGATGGAGTGAAGAAGTATATGGATGAAGGCGGTGCTGGTTGGGAGGAGGGGCGTCGACTGACTGGGGACAGAGGTGCATGGGGGCGTTTCGTTCGTGTCCAACCTCTTCGGGGATCACGGCGTCAGGCAATAGATAGATAGATTCTTAATGTGTTTGGAATTTAATCTCAAATCAGAGAGGCTTTCAAAGAAAGTGTTCAAATGAATACTCTAAACTACCTGAGTATACCATTAGTTGTGTATGGTTACAACTATTAACTATTATGAACATTCAAAATTGACAGTGTAGGCTGGGAAGTAAACAACCTGGGGATATTGTATAAATATACATATTGTATAAATATACATATTGTATAAATATACATATTGTATAAATATACATATTGTATAAATATTTTGGTGCGAGTGAAAGAGTCGCTCACACAACAGCTGGTTCCAATATTCCCCCCGTGCCTCCTTCCACCTCTGTGTACATAACTGCTTTCCTTCCTCACACCACCTCCTCGCTCTCCCCTCACCCACCAGACCTTCTTTCTTCTTTCGATCCTTCTTCATTCACCTGCCTTCCTTCTTCCTTCCTTCTCCCCTCCTCCTCTCCTTCACGTCTTGGTTTCTTTTCTCTCGCGGCCTATCTCCACTTTTATTCTCCCCCCCCCCCTCCTCTCTCTCCCTCCCCCCTCTTCCACACCCACTCCTCTTCCTCCTCCTCCTCCTCCCTCTCACACCCACTTCAGCTCCTCCTCCTCCTTTCCCCTCAGTTCTCCTTTCTTTTACTTCTGCCATCTTTAATCGTCTTTTCTCTCCTCCCCCTCTTCGCAGCTCACACCCTCTCTCCCCTCACTCCCATTGTCATTCACTTCAGTTACTTTCTTGCATATATTTCTTCGTTTGTATTGTCCTGTTCCACTACAGTACTTCCTTAATTCTCCATCTATCTTACTCCTATTTTTCCTCTTCCTTTCTTCATTAATTATTTCATTCATTTATTCATTCATTCATATTCGTTTTTTCTATTCCACTACTTTCTTAATTATCCATCCATCCATCTTACTCCTACTCCTCTTTCTTTCTTCCTCCCTCCCTCCCTCCCATCATCCGTTAATTCCTTCATTCATGTATTCATTAATTCATTTATTTCCCCTCTCTTAGTCTTCCTTTCCCTTCCTTCCTTCTTTTACCTGCCTCTCCTCATCTTTCTTCTCAATGTCTGCCTCCTCCTCCTCCTTTCTACCACCCACATAATGATATAGTCTGTCCTTACAAATGTACCCCTTGTCTATACCCATTTATCCTTCTTGGCTTCCTAGTCCTCCTTCCTGCATCCTGTCTCATCCTTCCTTCCTCTTCTTCCTTTCTCACTCCTTCCTTCTTTCTCCCTTTCCTCCTTCCTCCTCCCCCCCCCCCCTCCGCTATTTCCCACCATTTTAACGCCCGAACGCCCCTAGACAAGGAAGAAAAAGATACAATTGTCCAAGGGAAAAAACAAAATAATAAAAACAAAATAAAGTCTAGGGAAAAATATCTGGGGAAAAAAACGTGAGACCACGACCACCTGACAGAAACCCGTATATTCTGTCTGACCCTAAATGTGTATAAGTATATGTAAATTTAAAAGGATAAAACGCCTGAGGAAAATAAAACTCGTCTAGGGAAAAATATCTAGGGAAAATACTTGAGACCACGACCAATTGACAGAAACCCGTATATTCTGCCTGACCATAAATGCATAAATGTAAAAGGATAAAATATCTAAGGAAAATATCTGGGGACAAAATTGAGACCACGAGCACTCGACAGAAACATGCATTTTCCGTTTGACCCTAAATGTGTATATTTACTGTATTTGTTCTGCCCAGATGGGGATATAACACAGGCACATACCCTATAGCTGGGGGTTGCCGACTCGAGACATAGCCCGAACAAGGACAACACAACACAATATATATATATATAAGAACTCGTACACACTTATTAAGGATATTGTATTTTTCTTTACATAGGAGATAATCGAAGTTGATATTAAGAAGACTGGACACGATATATACCGTAACATATTTGTAATACCTTTGTATTAAAATGTGAAGTGAATGTGCTACAGTTACGTTTAGCTTTGATACTTTTGTTAATGAAAATATTATGTTTAGCTAAAATTAAATTGAGTTAGATCTATTTTATAAACTAGATAATGATACAAGGTAACAATACAATATATATATATATATATATATATATATATATATATATATATATATATATATATATATATATATATATATATATATATATATTAAAACCATTTTGGATTTGAATGCAAGAAGAAAACTATTGTGTTTATTTATATAATGTAATAAACCGATCCAATTTGGTTATCCATAGCTAAATATGAACTCAGTACTGTGCCCCAAATATCCTACGTGTTACAAGGTGTGTACTATCCACAACACAAGTACTGACTATACTTTTATTCGTGGCTGTACGTGGACTTATTATTGTATTTCTTGACCATATTGTTTTTAACTTGTACTGTATGTGTGTTCACGATGTTGACGAATTTTTGTGTTGCACTTGGACATATTGCGCTGTGTTCCTGCAACGGTGTGGGTATTGCTATTGTTCTCTCTCTCTCTCTCTCTCTCTCTCTCTCTCTCTCTCTCTCTCTCTCTCTCTCTCTCTCTCTCTCTCTCTCTCTCTCTCGTGTGGGTATGGTTCTCACTTTCTTCTCTCTCTCGCTCCATCTCTCTCTCTCTCTCTCTCTCTGCCTCTCAATGTGGTAATGATATTCTACGTGGTATTGTGACAAGGGACTCTCGCTCTCGCGCGCTCTCTCTCTCTCTCTCTCTCTCTCTCTGCTCTTCATAACTTTTGTATAACAATAATAAGTAATAATAATTATAATAATATTAATAACAATGAAAATACTTGCTTTGAAGAAACTTATTTTGAAAGTGTGTAAAGTCTGCGTTTTATTAACCTTTTTGACTTGAAGATAATATACAATAGTCTGTGCTTGAAATAAATAAAACGTATATTTTGATGATTTCTTCTCTCTCTCTCTACCTATGAATATTTCGATCTGTTTGTCTGTTAACCCTTTCAAGATCCGGTTACGCATTTGTTTTCCGTTTTCTGGCTATTATTAGACGATTTTATTCACGTTAGGAAGGGTTTATGGAAGTCAAGAGGGTTAATTGAGATGGGCTTTACCCCTATAACTCCCAGAGATCCTTCCCTAGCTGTCTAAATTCGCCAAATGATAGCCAGAATAAACTGTCAAAATGCGTCATAATCTTCAAAGGGTTAATCATTTAGTATATTATATCTACCTATGTATATATCGATGTATAAGCGTTCTTAGGTGTACACGATTTATTTTATTTTTGTATTTGTATTACTCCTGTGCATGTTTGGCTTTCTTAAATTTATAATGTTTAAAAAAAAAAAAAAAAAAAAAATCAATCAATCAATCACTTAATAAATACATAAATAAAACTATATATACGGTATACATATATATATATATTGTAAACACCAAAGATTCACTATATATATATTCCATGTAGTGCGAGTTCTACATTAGCTTTTCTCTGCACGTCTCCTCTCACATTTATCTGTTCTTCGTTTATTCCCTTCAGTTTCATTTGTCTTCCCCTATATCAATTTAGTGTACCCAAGCAAGATCATATAAATTTGGTTTTCATTGTAATTGTAACAACACCCTTCAGTATCTTTGAATTGCAAATATTATTTTATAAATATATTTGTTTTTCATATTTTATTAATTTTGTATGTATATCATTTTTTAATTTTATATCCAGATTTGCACATTTCCCTCTCCCTGTTCAGTGTGTTACAACTATAATACCATTCTGTTGCAACATTCACCCCTTGCCATATAAATTAACACATTACTCTCCCATCATCCTTGCTAATAACTAGGCTTTGTTTCCATATCTCCCTTAATCAGAGCTTATAGGACCCATATGCAGTATTAGTGTGAATTATCATAAGATACAATGATATAATTATATATATATATATATATACAGTATATATATATATATATATATATACTCCCTCAAAACTAGAAAAATATATTAAGAGAAAAATGTATTGTTTTGAAAGATAGACAGTATGAACATATTTGCTAGCATTGCATGAACGCAGCATATGACGAGACAAATCACCAATGTTGATAATGAAACACGAAAAGAATATACGAAAATGGAAACTAGAGAACAAACACCCATAATATCACACGAAAAATGTGAAAATGGAAACTAGAAGACATAATAAAATACGGCAAATAGAAAACAGGATCAAACATTAAAACAGGATCAAACATTAAAACAGGATCAAACATTAAAACAGGATCAAACATTAAAACAGGATCAAACATTTAAACATACGACAACAATAGAAAGTAGAACAACCACATAATAATAATCATACACAAATAATACAGAAAACTAAACAGGAACAACCACATTAACCCCCTTCTGTACCGGCGACGTCTTTTCAGTTTTAGTATAGGTATATATTAAGACGATTTTGTGCAGCTTAAGAAGGATCTGTGGTAGTAAAAAGGATTAAGGGAGATAGTTCGAAGCCTGTTAATTGCTGGAGGCCCCTTTCTAAACAGCATAACATAATCGAATAGTAGCCAGAATAGAGTTAATCAAACGAAGCCGGTACAGAAGGGGTTAAGGGGAGGTATTTAGTTTGTTCCCTAGACCTCCATCAAGCTTAAAATTACACCCCCTTGACCCCCTTTCAAGATAAATTTGTAAATTTTTCGGTAGAAAAATTTCCCGGCCGAAGGCCGGTTCCTCTTAAATTACAGGCTCGCTATCGCTCGCCAGGATAAATTCGACACCTGAATTGCACGAAAGGTCTTAATATGGGGTGAAAGTTCTTAAAATCGCTAAACTAATGGGGCAAACGTTTAAATAATATAAAAAACAATGGGGCTAAACATGAGGGAGAAAGGGGGTCAAGAAAACAATCCCTCAAGTGGATATCTCCCCTTAAGTGGTAACAAATTATATATTCACTCCTTAAGGATTATGTAACGCATTTTGACAGTGTATTCTGGGTAGCATTACAAGATATATTTAGATTAACCCTTTCACGCACATATGACGCAGAGGTTGCCAGATTAGCAATAAGAAATAGAGTTCTCTCACTCTTATAATTGCCTCTCCGAAATGAGTTTTCTGCCCACAGGTAACTCGAAGACAACTGCAGAGGTTGAAGTAACTAAATTAAAGGTTTCTAAATACCCCTGATGGTAACAAAGGCTTTAAAGTATCCCTAATAGGCTCAAAACTGCGTCAAGAACGTGAGAGGGTTAATCAAATGCACGCACTAGACAAGACAGAGCATGGGGCGAGGAAACGGGAAAGTGATCCCAGACCCTAAGAATTGGAACTTTAATTTTGGTTTATGTTCGGGCTCTGGCTCGAGTCGGCCCCCTCCATTCATGGGGTATGTGCCTGAGTACATACATACATACATACATACATACATACATACATACATACATATACGTAAATATATAGAAATCAGAGCGTTAATTGAGTCTTTACCCTTTTAATTCTCACAGATCCTACCTAAACTGTAAGAAAATCGTCTAATGCTAGCCAGAATAAACTGCTAAAACGCGTCATAATCCTCAAAGGCCTAAAAGGTCTGTACTTACGTTAAACAGCAATAGTCTGTTCTCTACCAACCTGAAATAATAAGAAATACTGTTTACCATTATGTAATTAAAATATTAATTAATTCTATTAATTAAAATTAGACAAATAACACTACAAATACCAATGACTGTACTTTAACTTGTGCGATTATGAAACCATTTAATAGTCAAAATCACTTTCACATAATAAAACAAATAAATATATATATATATTATTAGATATACACACCAGACTCTTCTATTCTTATTAGACTAACACACATTTGTCCTACGTGAATGAGGGAGACAACGCAAAAGTGCCTGCCTCAAAAGTTGAAAGGGTAACAGGGCCAAAATCAAGGAATATTCGAGACTACACACGCAGTTTGAAACACCATACATCATAGGATGAGGGAAAGATGGGTTCAGGGAGAGAGTTCCAGAGAGTAGGCTACATAGAATAAGTATAACTACCTTTCCAGCCGATAAGAATACAATGGCCCGATAAATATTAGCAGGATATATG